>CAJVPP010002690.1:0-13846 GCA_910592005.1 Funneliformis mosseae
TTTTATATAATAATTATATTATTAATATTAATATTTTATTTTTTATTAAAAAATTAATACTTTTTTTATGTTCGCAGACAAATTTGCCTGCATTACAGACAAAAAGATAATGCAAAAGTCCATATTTAAAAAATAGTTTCAATATATTCATCAAAAGAACCTGAATGAAAAAGGACTGTATAGACATCTAGAATTGATGGAATAATATTATCAAAAGGATCAATTAACATTTTATATTCTATATTTTTACATATAAATCCAAATTTTTCTAGTATTTTATTTTTATTTTTAATTATTCTTAGTAAGCAAGTTCAAGAAGAAGATTTATTCTCATGATTTAGATTTTTTAGTAAAAACTTTTTAACTTCCAAAAACTGCATAAAAAAGTTTTTAAAAAAAGAATAATAGATTATTAGAATTTACTTCTAATTGTTTAATAAAACATATAATGGATCTAATATAAGTATAAAAATATTAATAGATTCTGATATTTATGACATTATATTTTGTTAATGTAAGTAAATTAATGTTTTTTATATAAAAAGTTGTCTGAGTCAGTTAGTAATAATTACCATTACAAAATCATTTGTATATTTAATATCCTTATTTATCGAAAGAATCATTTTCAATGCATTTAAATAATCATTTTATAAATAAAGTTTATTTTCTTTAATTTTAACAAATTGTATTTTTTCCATACTTCTTTCATTTAATTTTTCTTTTATAGCATCATCATAACAATAAACAGTTAAAAGATCAACTTGATCAAAATTAATAAGATTTGTTTTGTAAAACAATTTACTAATTCTTTTTTTAGATATATGATAGATCAAAAATTCTATAATATTATGTAATTAAATACTAGCAAATTAAAAAGCATCTATATTAATAGGATTATAGATTAAATTACTATTGTAGTTTTTTGGAATCAAAGGTATAAATTAAAATTTCTTCATTAATATATGTTGTAAAATGAATTGCAGTTGAGAAAATATAGTATCAGGACATCTTATTCTATATATATTATAGTAATCATCAAGATTGTAAATAAAGAAGCTATTATTTTAATAATTAAAATATTAATTATTTATCTAATTAAACAATTATATTCAAAATATCAAAAAGTGTTTAACTTTTCAGTAAAATACTTTCAAATATTTTTTGAATGTGCATTAGTTATTTTTTTTATAGTTTTTAATAGTTTTATAGTAAATTGAAATGTTAGAATTATATATTATATTAATTGCATTATATAATGCATCTAATACTGTAAGGTAAATTCTAATTTCTAAAGGATATTGATTTACAAATTTATTTTGTATTATTGCTATTGAATAATATATACTAATTACCTTTTTTTTATTTTTATTTTTATTATAAACAGATCTTCTATCTGAAGTAAATGAATTATATAATTCATTAAAAAATCCTTTTAATAATGGTTTAGCAATTTTAAGTGTTGTTTGAAAATTATTTAAATCTAATTTGAGTAATGTTTTCTTTTCTTTATTTTCATATAATACTTTAGTCATTAATATAATCTTGTTAGCAAATAATAATAATTTTATGTTATTATTATTAATAATTACATTATTTTATATATTAGGAATTTTAGAATTATTTTGAATACTATTAGTTTATAATTTTTATTACAATCAGGTTCAATAATACTAAGATAATGTGTGAATAATATAATTATTTTTCAAATTTCAAATAATTATATTGATTAAAGGTATCTTTTTCTTTAATACATTAGTTATAATTCTACAATATTAATTTGAATTTATTTGACAATTATGAATAAAACAAGAGTCAAGATTTTTTTAAGTCATTATATTAAAGTATAAAATATTAAAGGTTTAAAATTGATTTTTTAAAAAAAATTTTTATTCTTTATTAACCCTTTTTATCTTATAAATAAAATAAATCTTTTTCTATAAAATTAATATATATATAATAGCTTAACTTTATTATTATATATACTATATATATGTGTTCTTTATCATAGCTTTAACACATTTACACTTCGCTTTATTAAAATATATGTGATAAGAATTTAGAATTTTTATTAGTTTAATTTAGTGTAATATTTTATGTAGATCACAAATATTAAACCAATTAAAATAAACTTCCACTATGCTAAACATGCTAATATAAACTTTTATGAATCTTTAAAAAAAATAGTGATGTTTTTAATAATAACTTCAAGTAAAATTTAATCCAGGTCAATTCTCTATAGTACAGCAAGTCTAATAATAAATTCTTTCTCCTATTTTTCTTTAATAATATACTTTCTTCAATATACTCATCCTTAATAACATACTCTTACTCAGCAGCAATATAATATTTAGCTATATAGTCTACCTTTACTTTGCCTTAGTAGCAAAATCCAAATTTTTAATTAACATGAAATATTACAAGCAAGTATATAATTATAGACTTTGAGTTATTCTTTAAAAAGGTTGAAAATTACTTAATTTAGATTAAAAGAGATAAAGAGAAGGAAGATCGTAATTGTGATCAATATTAAGATCCTTTTGATGAAAAGTTTAAAAGTAAATAGAGGCATGATGAGATTAAGGTTTTACTTGACTGTATCCAAAAAAAATTTTTTGGTTTGATCAAAAAAAAATAAACCTAAATTCTATAATGATATAATAAAAAATATTTTATTTAATAAAGAGATGTATTTAATTAAAAGTAATATTTAAATTTTTTAATTCATATTAAATTATTAATATTTTAAATAATATATTTATTAAGGTAAACTTGCTTAATTAATAAAGATGTATGAATTAATTAAAAATATAATAATCAAACTAATAATGAAAAAAAAGATTAGTATTAGTACGAAAAAAATGGATAATATTTTTGAGATACACAAAAATATAATTCCTTTTTTTCTTACAAACAAAGAAACAGATACTATAATTAAAGAAGAAATAGTTAAAATCAAAAAAAAATAAAAAATAGAATCAAAAATCTAAAAATAATGTTAAAGTTATAACTATATAATAGTTGAAATGAATTAAATATAAGAAAAAATTTGAAAAAAAATTGGTAACTTAATATTTATTTTTCTTACTTTTGAAAATATATTTTTTAAAAAATGCATAAATAGTTAATATCTTATCAAATTTATTATCAGATGGTAGTATTAAAAAAGGAATAATTTAAAATTAAAAAAAAAGGTAAGCATATGAAAAAAAAAAATCAAAAATGTAATTTGAAAGAATTAGAATTGAAATTACAAAAAAAAAAGGTTAAAACTTTTATTGAAATAATTGGATTATTATTTGATTTTGATTTCTTTTAATTTACCTTCTCTTAAAAAATTTTTGTTTAAATTATAAATATTATTATTTTCTTTACTATTACTTTTATTATTACAATTATTATTATTATCATTTTCATTTAATTTATCCTTACTATTAATATTTATTTCTAAAAAATAATATAATATTTAATAAAATGAATAGCAATTAATATTTTTCTAATATTTAATTCTTTTAAGCTACTAAATTTATTTTATAAATCTACTAAATGCATTTTCTATTATTACATAATATGATAAGTAAATAATATTAAATTATATTTTTAAATTATTTATAGATTATTAAAAGGTTTAATTAGAAAGGTAGATAATAGATATATAAAGTCTCTAAGTAAATAATCATATTTTTTTATTACAGCTATTCTTATAATTCCTGAATCATCCAGTTTATTTTTATTTCAAGGATAAATTTTTTTAATATGCAATTATATGTATAAGATTACAAATAATCAACAGTAATTCTGGCTATAATCTATAATTCAGATTTTAATTAATTTCTTATATGTTAATATAATAATGTAAAAAATAAACAATACAATTTCTTAATTGTGACATATAATATTAAACAATACAATTTTTAATTTATGACATGTAACACTAATTTTAATACTTATCATTATCATTTATTTTAAAATATTTTTTCTAACATTATTATATATTATTTATAAAATGATATAAATAAACTCTTTATAATATTATTTAAATATTTGTCTTTTATGTTTAACTGTTTAATATGTATAAAAGTATATGCAAAAATTGTATTTATCTTTTTAAGGAACTAAAATAATAACTAAAGAGTAGTAAATATAAAATTAATTTCTATTAAAAGTCATTTGATATAGTTATGACTAGAAAACAAAAGATAAAGTTAGATAATGTATTTGCTGATTGATTTTGTAATAATATTTCATTAGATTTAAAAATATTAGAGAATTAACATAATGTAAATATTTGTAAAAAATGTATTAATAAATTTGATTATTACAAAAAAATATGTGTTCTATATTTTACATAAAATTTTTATTGTATTAATTATCATTATAAACTATTATTTATTTTTTAAAATTTTGAATCAATTAAGAAAAAATTAAATTTAGATCAAATTTGACTAGCAAAAAAAGTAATTAATTTAAATATTAATGAAGAGATCATTAGTAACATTTGTACCATTAATTTTACTAGACAATTTCTATTAAAAAATTATCATTATAAGATCTTAATATATCTAAAATGAGTATTTTTAATACATTTATTCAGAATAAAATATAAAAGCAAAAGCAAAATATTTCAAGTAAATTTTTGATTAATCAAAAATTATTATATCTATTATATATTAAAATAACATAAATATATTTTTTATATAATCTTAGCTTATATTCCTTTAATATATTTTAATTAGTTTAAAAAACTTGATAATATGATATCAATTTTATTTATTTTGAATAATGTAAATAATTTTGATAAATAAAAGAGGCAATTTTTTCTAAAAAACTTCTAAAAATATAGGAAAAATTGAGATAAGTTTTTATTTTTATCAGCTATCTAAAAGTATAGGAGGTCATTTTAATTTAAAATTAAAGAAATCTATTTTAGCATTTGTAAATAAAGCTAAATGTAAGGAAAAATGTGCAATTATCTATTTATCAAAAAAAGACAATTTCAAAATGTAAAACAATTACATATAGATATTCAGTTTTTAGATATAAATAGTTTAATAATAAGTATAATAGCATATATGATATATATTCTTTATTATTATATTGTTAAAATAGTTAAAATATTACTTAATCTGACCTAATTTTACTTAGATTTGCAGATCAGATTAAGTTAAGTAACAAGTTAATCTGATTTAAAATTAATTTGATTTATATATATATAATTATAATTTTAGACAGGTAAAAATAAAACAGAATTAGTATTAAAAGCAGCTAAAGAACTATATATAGAAATTTTAAAAAATATACTTTTTATATTTAAGAATATCTAATAGCAGAAGATGTTAACATTCAAAGTTAAATAATAAATTAATTATACTATAAACTCATATTATACTAAATAAAAGATTGTACAGTCAACCTCCTCTATAGTCACCTTACATATAGTCACTTCCTTCTCTTTAATCACATGGCATTTGGTTTTAATTTTTTAAATAATAAATTACCTTCTTTTTAATCACAATATCAAGTATAGTCACTATCACACAAATTATTAGAACATATGCGCTGATCTATACCCTAACCCTAATTTTTGAGAGATAACCCAAATTTTGTTGACCAATCAAGATGATAGTCAATTATTTGATATGTATAACACTATACAATAACAATCAAATTTTTTTAATTTTTTCATTTAATCAATTCTTCTAAAAAATGTTTTAAGTAAACTGTATAAATATTTGTTGATGTGCAGAAATGGAACCTTTACATTTATGCTAACAGATAATTAGTTAGTATTTATTTTTTTTATGATAAATTATCAATGATTTCAGTTGTAATAATTAATTTAATTTATATATCATGCCTGTATTTTAACGAAATGCATTCAATTTTTTTGTATAAATTAAGGGATAAAAAAATTTGATCTGTTGTACAATTTTTTATACACTGATTTTTTTAATTTAACATGTAAAAAACATGTTAGTATAACTTTATTATTTTCAATGTCAAATTCTAAGCAAAGACCTTATAAGGCGAAAAACTACCCTTTCTCACCTAAAATAATATACTATAGTGATCGAAAATTTGATTATATTATTATTCAAGAAGGTGACTACCTACCAGTTGTGCAATTGAATTATACTGAAGCACCTAATTATTTTCCTATACCTGATAATTATATTATAAAAACTACTTGGGATTAGGCTAGTAACTGTCATACTATTCAATGCTCTATATATTACATAGAAGGAAATCCATATTATTTAATTTGTTTTGAAGATAATTTACAATACCAAGTTGTCTCAACTCAATCTCCATTTAATGCTTTTATTGAATTACATAAAGTAAGTTATTATATTTTTATTATTCAAAAAAAAATTGCAAAAGAAGACATTTTAATATATACGTTATTTTATCAGATAATAACACTAGATAAAAGAACTGCTGTTTCTGAAGTTCATCTTTTTAGACTTTAATTAAAATATATTAATAGAAATCGTAAAGGTAAATCATAGGAATTAAAATTTCATGAAGAATTAAGTAAAACTACACAAATCAAATATGCTAAAGGTCTTACAAAAAAAGAACAAACATATTTTAAAATTTAATTAAAGATTTTTACAATCCCAAAGATCATATTGTTTTGAAGGCTTTGGATTTTACTGTAGAAAATAAAGAATATCATATATCGTTTGAAGAAGATGATTATGTTAAAAAAAACAAAAATTGAGATCAATGGCTTATGTGCAAGATGTAGAGAATATACCACGTGATGCATATTATCATCTTGCAGCTGTAGAATCAAAATTGCCATGAGAATATGCTGTTTCTCAAATCCGTCAAGAAATTAATGCATATATGGAAAAATTATACCTATTGATTTTTTTGATTTAAATTCTGCTATCATACAAGAACCTTTGGAAGAATCTGATATTATTGATCCATTGATTATTGAACAAGTTTTTAATGCAATTAGAAAAGGTGCTTATTGAAGTATTAAAAAAATTCTTAAATATATAATGCCAACATATGAGGCCTTTGCAATAGAAAGGGAGGAAACTCAAAAAAAAATAAAAAATGAGTTAATAATAAATCTGAACAAATTATAGTATTTAGAACATTTTTGGCTTATAAACTAAAATTTTAATTTTTTTGGAGTTTCATCCCTTTCTATTACAAAGATCCCATATGTTCAAAAAGGAAAATAAACCCTATAATACCTACTATTCATCTTTGAATTTCCGGTGATGGTAGAAATGTAAGACGAAAAATAAAATATGTAATGATTATTGTAGCGTTATTAGATGATCTAACAGAACTTTTTAAATCCAATTATCATTATATAACTGTCTTATTTCCAGGAACTGAAAATTATTCAACTTTAAAAGTTGCAGCAAGTACTTTTATTCAAGAATTACAAGAATTGAGTAATATAAAAATGGTTATTAATAATATTCTTTGGAATTTTGAGCTTTTCTTTAGCTTAGATTAGAAGTTTCTTACTATCTGTTTAGGGTTTAATGCTGCCAATTCCAATTATTTTTGTTCATGATGCAAGATAGTTAAAAATCAACATGAAGATAGGCAAATTGAATGGGTAATAAGTAAATCAATGAGTATTTTAAATGAAAATCCAATAACATATCCAGGTTATCAATTACCTCCACTTTTTAATATAATTCCACTTGAAAATTATATATCAGATAAACTTCACATAATGTTATATATTACTGATTGTTTATGAGAGTTAGTTTTACAAGAAATTAAAAATGAAGGATTATTTAATGATATAACTCAAAAAATTATAATCAAAGAAATAGAAAATTTAAAGATCCATTTTGAATTTTAGAAAATACGAGATACTAATAATTGGAGCTATACTTTCTTAATGGGAGATGATAAACTTTGTATTTTTCAAAACTTTAACTTAACTAAACTTTTTGATTTGGAGTGTGCTATATTAATCAAAAGTCTATGGGATAGATTTGCTGAATTATATGATCTTTTGGGAGAAAAAACAACAGATCCACAATATTTTTGTTTAAAAGCAAAGGAATAGTATGAGTTATTTTTAAAGAAAACTATAATAGATTCTGAAACTAATATTATTTAGTACAAGAACTTTATTGTTCTTCAGATTTGACTCCTTATATTCATGTTTTGGTATCACATGTTTGGGAATTTATACTTAAACATCAAAGGTAAGGATTGAATGCTTTTTCATGCAATGCTGTTGAGAAAAAAAATCATGATCACGTTTGTTATTTTTTAAAAAAAACTCTTAAAAATAGTGGAAAATTTCAAAATAAAACATCAGTTATTCGTGAAATTTTAGAATATGAAAACTAACTTTTTTTATAATCAAAATAATGTTTCCCTTTTGTATTCAAAATCTCAACATATTCACATCTTGTAACTTTAAATTTCTTTTAATTTTCTAATAAAAATTATTTTTTTAATAATTAAATGAAAAACATCACAGCAAATTTAATTTTATTATAATTATTGACATCTATAATTTAAAAAACTATTACAAAAAAAGAAATTTAAATTTGTTTTACCCAAAAATGCATATATATAAAACCCGCTTCACAATAATTTATCTTTTGCATCTTTTTCAACTTTAATTTTCCAATCAATATTAACTTCTCCAGGATTATATTTAGATTTGCGTCTTTTAGTGATTATACTTTCAACAGCATGATAGGTAGTAATAGCCAATGGATTATTTTTTAAATGTTGAGGCAGATCATCAAATAGGACAACATAAGTTTGTTGCTCTTCATTATAAAATCTTCGACCCTATAATAGATTATTTAAGATTTCACTTAATGCTTGATATCCAGCAGCTTCTCGAAAGACATATTTGTAAACATTTCTATTATTACGATGATAAATATATCCTTTAAAAATATCAAAAAACTGATGTTCAGTATGGGCAAGAGATACTAATTGACGACCCTCTTTCTTAAATCTATTTGGAAGTTTGCGATAAATTAAATAGACCAGGATACTTTTAAATTTTTTGTTATTTATTTCTGATAAACTTTCTAAATTATTATGCGAAATATTATAATTTTTCACAATGGTTAAATGCTGTAAAAGTCCACTTTATTTTTTGAATCTTTTTTGACAAGTAGAACAAAAAAATCTGATGTAAATGTAGTAAAAGGTATTATGAGTAGAGTAGAACCTATATTAGTATTTAACATTTTAATAAAAATCGTATTTGTTATAGTAATCTGAAAAGACACAAAAATACTTTAATAATACTATTTTTTTTTAATAAAAACATAAAAAAGCAATATACATAAAGTTAGTTACAATTAATATGTTATGAATTTGAAATCGCAAGATGGCAATTGCCTTCTACTAGTTTTCTACTACTCAAACTCATCAGTTTTTAGTTGTACTTATCAGTTTGATGCGTGTTTTTATATGTTATTTTTTTTTTAGGGCAGATTTGCTAAATTGATTATTAAATTTTTTTTTTACTAATTGGAATGGTATAACATTGATCAAAATTATTATGATTTGGGAACTTAAAATTTGGTCTAATTTCGATAATTAGCTGATATAATGATATTATTAGTTAGTATAAGTAAAATTTCCTCTATATATAATCATATTAGTTAGTAAAATATACATCATATCAATCAATTATACAATACTTAGAAGTTCTTAAACATCTAAATCAATAGATCAGAAATGAAATTTAATTAATCTGCAGATCCATTTCAATCAATAAAATATGAAGGCATAGACTATTTTTTTTTCATGGAGTTACTCTGATTAGTTAAAATTTATTATTGATAGAATATAAAAAAAGATCATTTAAGCATTCTTTTTACGCTATGAATCTTTCAAAATCATTATTCAATAATGCTAATACCTTATCATATTACTTTTAATTCTAAAAGCTATTATAAAAAATAAAAATATTGGAAAATTTAAACAAGAATAACTAATACTTATCATCTTCTGACTTTTACTTATTCCATTTTTCTTCTCTTTACCAAATACAAATAACATAAGAGCTTAATATCAGTTAAGACCTAAAATTGAAGGGTTTTGGATAAATGTTTTTCCATTTTTACTAGGTGAAAGAGGTTATAGTTCTTTTCAGCAGTACTTTTATGTTACACTTACCACTTTTCATGCTATTATTAAAATTACATATGAAAAATTTGAAATCTGCAAAGAATTGCTAGAAATATTTCTTTAATTTATTGAATAATTTGTTTCTTTTTTTTGTTATAATTTTTTGAAGATATAACAGTTAATTGTATTTAAATTGATCATAATAATTAAGCATCACCTCAATCACTAGCCAGTCACATTAAAGAAGATGCTTAAAAATCTTCTTAAACTTTTTTTTTTTTTTGCAAAATCAGCACTCTAAACCTTTTTTTTTTTTTTACAAAATCTGCACTTAAATTTTTCATTTTTTTATAAAAATTCACATTTTAAATCTTTTCTTTTTAGAGAAATCTCTTACTTTGAATTTTTTCTTTTTTAGAAAAATATCACGCTTTAAATCTTTCTTTTTACAAAAGATTTTTTTAAATGAATCTTATACTTTTCTTTTTTTTACAAAACTCGTCTTATAGTAATATTAATTATAATATCACCTACACATTTACAAAAAATAAAAAAAGAACAAACTGCTATTAATGTTAATATAAAAAAGAAAATATGTGAGTATATATTAGCAAATACCAATATAAAACATGCTGACATTGCTTTGTTCTTCAATACAATATATGAATTAGATATTGATAAAACAACTATTACAAAGATATGGCAAAGTTATGAAAAATAGCTAACAGTTCTTTCAAATTCAAAAACTTTCTACATATTTCATTGTTGTTCTGTTCAGTTTTCAGAATTTGATAAAGCTTTACAGATCTGGATATCACAAGCAATTGCTACTGGACTTTTTTTAATTGACACAATATTACAACTAAAAGAAAAGACTTGAACTAGTATAGATGTTGAATATTAGTGAAGAGCAATTAAAATTTACTAATGACTAGATGTATAGGTTTAAAAAATGCAATGGTTTCAAAAGGTTAAGTTTTTAGAAGAAGCTAATAGCATACTACTTATTACCCTTTTAGAAGAACGATTAAAATTACATAACATTTTAGTTGTATATACCATATAGTCCTGAAAATAAGTATCACCCGAAAATAAGTACCTCCATTTTTTAATATTACCTGAAAATAAGCATCCCTCGAAAAAAATGTAAAAATAAAAAAAAATTTATTATTCCATTATTGTAATATAAAATTTATTTGAAAATAAAGCTGAATTAATACAAAATTAACTGAAAATTATTATTAACTATTACAAAATTATTATAAAAATCTGCCTAATTAATCATTATTATGAATATTATCATAAAAACCATCATCAATATCAGAACTTTCTAATTCTTTATAATTATTATATAAATTATCTAAAGAATCTGTTATAGAACAATTTACAAAAGAATTAATAATGATTTCCTCAAATATACCTTCCCAAGAACGTTTTACCTAATTACAAACATCACTATATTTAGTGTGCCTAAGATTTCCTGCAGAAGTCACCCCAGTACCACCAGCTACCATCCATAAATGCCATTCTTTACGGAGGTTATCCTTAAATAGTTTATTAATGGCAACATTAAGCGGTTGGCATATACTTGTTAAGCCACCAGAGATAACTGCTAAATCAATATTACTATTATAAAATTTTTCTTTCACAGATTTTTCTAAGTGATCTCGAAAGGAATCATAAACAAGCATTGTTAGTGTTATAGATCGATTATTATTAAAATAATTGATATATTTTATCATTAGATTTGTATCCATCCATCCATTATCTTAAAACTAAACTTCCACATTAGTAGGAATTTGTTCATCACGATTCAACCTTTTTCCTTTAAATATACATATTAGTGGCAGTTTACTTTCATCTATATAAAAAAAATGGTAAAAAAATTAAAAAAAAAATTGATTTTTTAAAAAACTTATAGATATAATAACTCTTACCAGTAGCATAAGTGAAGACAACGGTAAAACAATTTTTGTCATTGCCTGTTCTACGAATATGAACCATTTTTTCACCTGTTTAATTAATAGTGAAATTACCAGCTATATTAAACCATACTGGCATCTCATCCATATTGAAGATATTACACATTTTATAGGATTTTTTAATCCTAAGGCAAAAAACAAATCGATGGAAATTTTCTAACAATTTCTCAGTTTGTTTTGGAAGTTTTTGTCCAATTTTTGTGTATCTTCTTAAAGAAAGATTCCATCTTTTCATAAATGCATATAACCAATGATTTGATATTCTAAAATTGTTTGTCAAATCACCATAAAGAGCTACAATATCTTGCTCTTTCATAATTTTTAACATCTTGACTCAGATAATAGCATAGATTACAGCTAAACCTACTATTCTTTAATCAATTATCCAATAATAGAGCTTTTTTTTAGCTTTGAAAAAAAAAGCATTTCACCCAGAACTAACATGTTTGCTATTTTTGCTTACATTATCTGTTCATTTTTTGCTTACTCTAACCCAGCATCCAACCATATTTTCATTAAGCTTAAAATGTGCTGCTATATTATTTTTTTCGAATTTCTTTACATAATTAATAATAACTTCTTTCTGTTCAATAGAGTATGAAGTTCAGGTTCATTTGGAAATTTTTGCTTTGGTTTTACTTTTTTTAACAACGTGCTTGCATTTTTGTAACATTTTGTATAGTGATTAAAAGCAAGTATGACCAAATATTACGCAAATAATATTACATATTTTCGCGTTTACATAATAATTATGATTATGCTAATCATCACAGATTATCGCAACATTACGCAAATCAGCATTTATTTTGGACTTCTAAAAAAGCCAAATTTTATAATTTTTAAATTACCCAAAAATAAGCACTCTCATAGTAAAAAGGATGCTTATTTTTGAGACTATACGGTATATATTTATTTATTAGATAATAATTAAAAAATAAAATTTTTTTTGAAACCCATAAAAAAAATGTATTTAAAAATTTTTTGATCCTCCCATCAAAAAATTTATTAGAAAAAAATTTTTTTGACCCTTTCATCAAATAAATTTACACATTAAATATTATTTTAAAAAATAAATTAATCTAGCAGTACGTAAAATAAAAAATTAAGCTACGAAACATTAATAGTAATATAGTAAAAAAAAAATTAAGTTAAAATTAAAATAACTGCAAACAATAGCTTTTTTTTTACTTTGGCATTGGCAATAATATTGGCTTTTTTTGGCTTTAAAGTTAGCTTTGAAGTTGGCATTAATGGTAGCAATTAATATTGGCTTTTTTTGGCTTTAGTATTTGGTGTTAGCATTAATGTTGACTCTGGCTTAAACTCTGACATTGGTATTGGCGTTAATGGTAAAAGTAGTATTAGCTTTTTTTTAAGGTGACATTGGCATTAGTGGCATTGGCTTTTTTTTAAGGTAGCATTGGCATTAGCATTAGTGGTAGTGACATAGGCTTTAGCTTTGGTAATAATATCTAACAGCTTTTTTTTAGCTTTGGTATTAGCGCTGCTGCATTAGAGATTGGCATTGGCTTTTTTTTTAAGCTGGCATTAGCATTAGCATTAACGCTAGCATTAGCATTAGTTCTGATATTGGATTGACGCTAGCATTAGCGTTTGTTCTAGCATTGACATTAGCATTTGGTATTTAGCGCTAGCATTGGCATTGGTGGTAGTGATATTGGCGTTGATATTATTTAAAATATAAAAAAAATTATTAATTTTTAATTTTTTAAAAAAATTCTATTAAATAAACATTTTATTGTTGATTTTAA
>CAJVPP010002691.1:0-13845 GCA_910592005.1 Funneliformis mosseae
TCTTAAAATTATAAAAAATAGATTTATTTTGAAATTTGCAACGCTGTTTTAAATTATTTGTTCATTTAAATTCCGTCATTTATATAACATTTTTGTAATCAATTATAATATATCTATTTTTAAGAGAATTAACAATTTATTTCTATTTAATAGTAATGCTAAAATATTCTGAGTTGTATGCTACATAATAATTATAATAATATAAAATATACAGTTTGAAACAAAAAAAAACTGGCCTTAACTTTATTTCGTAAAGATAAACCAGAACAGTTTATGGAAAATTTTACCAAAAATACATTCAGTTCATTAGTCGCTTCATTTCAATTGCCCAAGATTTTATATTAGTTCATATCAGGACCATTTGATGCACACTCCGGTTATTTTCTTGGAGTAAATCTTAGCAAGGTAACTTATATTATTAGTATTGTTGTATTACTGTGATGTTGATTTTAGTAGCATATACACGTTATGAAAGATCTCATATAAAATTTCGCGTTTATATTAAAATAAGATTGTTTTTCTTTCAGACAAAATTTATAATTTTGTACGACCTTTAGGCATACGTCGAACTAGATTTTTCAATATTCTACAAAATTCCTAAAAGTGGCATAAACAAAATAACAAGAGATTGATTGGATCATTAATTTTTTAGAAATTTGATCCAATTAGATTATCAAAAGTTTTAAAGGTCGGGTCGTGTGTTCATTTTTTTTGATTGGGTAAAATTTATATTGAATAAATTTAAAAAACTAAAAAAAAATATATATTATATGCAATTATACCGTTAAATTTTACATCTTAGCAACTTTTACATAATAAGTAACAATAATAAGGTTTTATAAAAGGATGCAAAAACTTACCTATGATCTTTGACTTAAATGGATAAATGTTTTAAATGACATTTTAAATCATTAATTATTATAGCACATTGCTGTAATTCTAGAATAACTTTTAACATTCTCATATTTGAGGACAGAATAAAATTATTTTTCTGGTACTTGTAGTTATCTTGAACAAAAACTAGATTATTCATCAAGAAAAAAAACGTGATGTAATTTATTCCATAATCATTTTTATTACTTCGGATTAAAAATTCGCTTAGATATTTATTTAAAACATCTCTCACAAAAATTTTTACTAGTCAGATCTTTATCCTATTGCTGTATTCAGTTCTTTCGTTTCATTTATGTATTTATAAACAATTTTAATGTAAGCAGAAGGTAATAAAAAAGTACACTATTAAAATTATTACAAAATAATTCTCTTTTCTTATTTGCTATTTTTAACTTTAATTGATAAGTTTGGCACTTCAGTTCAAGAAAAAGTAAAGTTGTTCAAAAGGTCTGAATTTTAGTTAAATATTAATTTTTATTAAGGATGATTAAAATTAATTGCTTACTATGTAGAAAAATAATATTTATACCAAAAATTTTAAGTAAAAGCCAAAATTTCATATCTAGATTTGCTATTATTATTTGGATCAAAGAAAACAATCAATAATATCTCTGTTATAGCTAAATAGTTATAGAAAATTTTGCAGATATCTGAGATAATATGAACTGTAACAATACATTAAGATAATTAAGATAATTGCAAGAATAAAATTAATTTGCTTTTTGGGAGAATAATAAAACAATTTTCTTATTTCTACGCCATCTATTTTAAAACCTGAAATCCTAAGATTAAAATAGTTTCAGTCATAAAGTAAAGGTTAACGATTCATATTTTTGAGGCTTTTTATAGAGCATAATTAAAAATCTATAATTTAAAATCATTTTAATTGCAGGAATTTTTTTTTTACATCCACCATTAGAGGTAACATGAAAAAAAGGTATTGGAATTACAATTTTCTGAATGATTTAATTTTAATAAAATTTATTAAACTTATTATTTTGGCCATCATCAAGCATAGTAATTCTTTATGAAGATAATTACAGTATGCAAAAAAAAAAAATTATAATAAAAATTTTACGCAGAAAAACTTTAATTATTCCTGCAATATACTTCTGTTTAGCAAATAATTTTACCTAGTTACATAATAGATATATTTATAAATGCCAATCATTATTTATTTACATTTTATTTATACTTTGTCACGTTATCTTTATGTTAACATAGTCTATAGTACTTTTGCATAATATCGTATAATGATAGCTACTTTATGAAAAGATGATATGCATAATGCTAAAACTTTATACTCTTTAACCTCCATTTCACTTTTCATGATATATTACTATATCAGAAAACTCAAAAAAACATTTCCTTAGAACTTTTATTTCAACCAGAAAGGCCAAAAAATCTTTTTCCTAAAAAACGTCATCACCTTGAAAAACTTGTTTAAGCAAGCAAATTTTCTACATATGCTGAACTGGCAAATATTTTAAATGAGAAGTATACCAACCTTGATATAAGCAAAAGAACTGTACATAATGAACTTCACAGTTATAATTATATTAATTAGAGTTCTAAATGAGTCGAGTTGAGTCAAATTTAATGATCAACTCTATTCAACTTATTTTTTTTGAGTCGAGTCAAATCAAATTTATTTTATAAAATTTTTCAACTTGATTTGACTTGAGTTATATAAATTTTAAACTCAACTAAATTTGATTTGACTCAAGTTTAATTTGACTTGATTTTGACTTAAATTTATTTAAGTTAAGTCAAATTTAAATTAAGTTTTGAGTCAAATTTAAATTAACTTATAAATATTAAATATAAAAAATTTATTTTAAATTATAAGTTTTATATATTATTTTATTTAAATCAAAATTATAAAAAAAAATAAAAATATAATTAAAAAATACAAATAAAAAAATTTTATTTTTTCTTTAAAATAATTTGCCACTAAGATTTAAGACACATACATACTCTTATTATTCTGCTGATAAATTACATCTTTTTTGTGTAATTAGATCATTTTCTTTAGAAAATGCTCTTTCTATCAGAATACTAGTAACTTAAAAATAAAAATAAATTAGATTAATTAAAAATTAAAATTATAAAAGTTTCATAAAATTTTAAATTTATTTACCTAAAATAGCTAAAAATTCTCTTGCCATTTTTTCTAAATAAGAATATTGTAATTTATTTAACTAAAAAAAAAATAAAATTAATAAGCTTAAACATAATATAAAATTATTAATAAAATATATAACTTACTTTTCACTATTGTAATAAATTAGTCATTGAAGATGCAAGTGAAGTATTAAGATAATGTTCTATTTCATTAATATTTTCTACACGTTGTCTTTTATATATATAATTTAATAAATCATCATCTTCAGAACTTTTATTTAGATTTTCTAAATCTATCATCATAAAGTATAATGTATATTGAAATAAAAAGTAAAAAATTTCACATGATTCTTCAATAAAATTTACTTTCTATGATTATTAATATAATATGATAATTTTAATCATGAATCAAGTACTATAAATTAATAATAATAAATTAAAAATCTATAATTAAAATTAATAAATAAATAAATAAAACTTACTAGTAGTAATAAGATAAGCATTAGAATTTGCATGACGATAATATTTTTTTAATTTTTTTAATGCTACTATAATATTTAAAATATTAATAAATAAAATATTTTTTATAATATAAAAAATAAATATATACTCATAAATAATATATGCATTTTGCTTTTTAATTTCTATTCTAAATGTTTCTAAACTAAACTATATGTTCTTGAAGAGATTTCAGTCTCTGCTATAATGTCAAGTTTATTATTATTATCTTGTTCAATAATTTATTTCATAATTAAATTGTATAATTGATTTTTAGCAAAAGAAATAATTTTAACAATTATTTCACAAGTTATATAATATTATTAATTTAATTTTTATGCATTTTTACAGAAAATAAAAAGATTTAATAAAACTTATTTCACTATCACTGGTTCAAAATCAAAAAAATCAGACATGCGAAAATCAGCTTAAAATTAGCCTAAATTAGCTAAATTTGACAAATTAATATAAATCAGCCTAGCCGATTGGCATACATCAAAAATTAGCCAAGAATCAGCTAATATTTGATCTTTTTTATTTATAACTGATTAATATCTGATTAAAATGATAGTTTTATCGTATTTAAGGTATGATGGTTTTATTATTCTTAAGAAATGATATAGTTATTATTTTTAAGGAATGATATATTTATCATACCTTAGGTATGATAGTTTTATTATTTTTAAGGAATAATGTATTTATTATTTTTTAGGTACAATACATTTATCATTCCTTAAATATAATAATTTTATTATTTCTTAGGTATAATGGTTTTATTGTACTTAAAAATAATGTATTTATCATACCTTAGATACAATAATTTTATCATTCTTAAGGAATGATGTATTTATTGTATCTTAGGTATGATAGTTTTATCAAAATTCAGATCTAAGAAGGCATTTCCTAAAAAAAAGAAGCAAAAGAAATGTTAATAATATTCAAAAGATAAAGAAGAAACAAAAGTAATCTCTTTACACCATTTATCTTTATAGTTCAAGCTAAAATTTAGGTCTAAAAAAACATTCCTTAATAAAAAGAAATAAAAGAAATATTAATAGCATTTTAAAAATAAAGAAAAACAAAAAAATTCACAAGAAAAGAAGCAAAAGGAATATTAATAGCATTCTAAAAATAAAGAAATAAAAACAATCTTTTACACTAATTTAACTTTATAGTTTAGCTGAAATCCAAATTCAAAAAGGTGTTTTCTAAAGAAAAGAAGTAATAGGAATATTAATGACATTACAAAGACAAAGAAAGATAAATAAAATAAATTAACACTACATCTAACTTACCTTTATGATTAAACTGAAATCCAGATTTAAAAAGATATCCCCTAAAAAAAAAAGAAAAGAAATGCTAGTAATATTTTATAAAAAACCTGAATTTATCCCATTTTAATATATCTTTTAATTCAAGTTGTCCAAGTAAATTCTAAAGTTTAAGTCTTTGTTCATATCCAATCCTAAAGAAAAAAAGGTAAGTTTTTTTAAAAAAATAAAAAGCAATATTAAAAAATAAATAAAATGATCAAATTATTTGATCAATTCAATTATTCGTATAACATCTGATCAATATGATATTATCTGATAGATCTATCTGAATTATCTACAATCTGTTTATTCATAATCTGAATAATTTATTTTTTGATTAGATCAAATAATGAATTGAATGAATTTCACTAAAGCATATCTTTAAGCAGAGTTAAGTTCTATAAGAAACCTAGTTTCACTAAAAATTTGAACTTTAATTAAATCTATAAAATTTTGTTCACCATTTGATCCTGTGTTTTAATTATCTTCTATAGTACCAATTGTACTATTAAACTAATTAGTAGCTATACTTTTAAGATATTCTCTAGTAAGAGCTTTTTTCTATCCTTTATTTATCCATCAATTAGTAATTACAGTTCTTTTAAATGCAGCAAGCCATTTAACAGGATCTTTATTTTTAGCTTCTGAGAAATAGTCAATTCTAATTATAGATCTTTCTTCTCTTTAATCTAATCTAAATTATTCACTAATATCTATTAAATTTGTTCCATCAGTTTTAAAAATCTTTTGAAAAATGGCTCTTATTTTATTTCTTATTGTCATAATTTCAGTTTCAGTTGGATATAAGTTAGGTGATGTATTAGATAAGCTAAATACAGAAGGTATTAAAGATATAATAAGTTGTTGTAATAATTGTTAATTTTTTGAAGATCCTAATAGGTCTTATTTTGTAATTTTAGTATATACTCTTAAGAAATAGATAAGGTAATAGGTCTTTGAAAACAATTTGTTCAAAAGAATATCTCTTATATATATAAATATATTATGTTTGTTAAAAGGTCTAACATAATATTAAATGCTAAAAAGTAGCTAATAGATAATTCTTATTAGGCAAAAATTACAATATTCAGATTTAGAATATTACTAAGCTGTTCAAATAAGTTAAAAGCAATGATAGTTTTAGAAGTAAAAGTTTTTGCTTGATATTTTTATCTAAAATAATTCCAAAAATTCTTAAATCTATTAGAAAGAGTATCAACTAGAAGGGGTGGATAATATTAATTACAAGTATAATCTTAATTAAGAGGTTCGTGTGTATAATATTTAATTATATACTCTAATGTAGTTCTCTCAAGTTCCTTAAAATTTATACACCTCGCTAGTCCTTCAGCAGTTCATTGTATATATTCTCAATAAAGATTCTCCTAACAGGAATCATCACCTGTTAAGCCTAAATACTACATCATTAGGATATAAAGCTTATTTGCTAACAGGAATTAAGTTATAAACTATAAAAGAAATAAACATAAATTTATTTAAGTTAAAGGGTCAGATTGTTTTTATTAATGATTTATATTTTAAAGAAATAGATATTAGATAAAGATATAGTTTTTACATTATTAAGATTATACTTTATTAATTGTATAATAAAACTTGTTAGTTTGTTAAAATGATAATATAGGATATTTATATAAAATACAATTATAAAAAAGATAATAAATATAATAAAGAAAATAAATATAATTATGATAATAAATATAGTAATGAAAATAATGATAAATATTATAATAATAATAATAAATATAATAATGATAATTGTGATAATAGTGATGATAATCATGATTTTTACAGTAATCATTGATGACATTAGTTAGCATAATCATTTAGTAACATATATGAATTATCACTAATACTGGCTGAACTATAATAATTGTTATTGATATGTTTAGTTTTTAAATATTGAGGACTGATATCTATTAAAGAATCAGATAAATTTGATAAGCTATTTATTTTAGTATTATAATAACTGAGTTCTGTTAAGGAGTTTGGTAAAGTTAATAGATTTATTATTAGAGTTTTACAGCAATAGAGTTCCATTAAGGAATCAGGTAAAGTTGGTAAGTTATTTATTTGAGTATTACTATAACTGAGTTCTGTTAAGGAATCAGATAAAGTTGGTAATCTATTTATTTGTGTATTACTACAATTGAGTTTTGTTAAAAAATTCAGTAAAATTGGTAGGTTAATTATTTAAGTTTTATAGCAATAAAATTTTGTTAAGAAGTTTGGTAAGGTTGGAAGGCTATTTATTTGAGTATTACTATAATTAAGTTCTTTAAGTTTTCAATATTGTTACAATCCTTCTAAGGTGTTTAATATGTTATCCTTATTTGTATCTGTAATGGTTAAAATAATAACAGTATCATCATAGATATATGATTCAAAGTTTATGATCCTTTTTTCTAATTCATTAATAATTTCTTGGTCTTTATTTATTTTTATAGCCTTTTCTTCTAGATAGTTAATAGTTGACTCTTTTTGCTCTTTAACTGATTTATTAATATTTTCTTGCTTTGTATTAGTTTCTTTTTTTCACTTTTCTTCTAAAGTTTTAAATTGTAAATGTAACCCTTTGTTATTTATTCTAATTCTTTAATTCTAATTTCCAAGTCTTTTAATGCTTGTTCTAAATTACTTCTTAAAACTATTATGTAATAAAAGTTTTTACGATTGTTTTATTATTCTATTCTTTTTTTATACAAAGATTGTTCAGCCTTCAGATTAATTTTTCCTATATTGTAAATGGTTTAATGAATTTCTATAAATACTCTATTCTTTGGATATTTTTAAAAAAAAGAATTTAACCCATTTCTGTAATAGATCATCAGTAACAGTATTATTTTTATTTTGACATACTCTTAAAATAAAGTACAAATGCTTCAAAATGAATTAAAAACAAAAATGAAATGCAAGTTCACAAATATTTTATTCTATTTAAAATTGAAATAAATTACAAAAATTTCAAAAGATTGTTTAAATTATATTTTGCACAAATTTAACAATTGTAAAAATACATTTTAAAGCATTATATGAATAGCATGCAAAATTTTATTGATATAAAAAATGACAACAACCAATTGTTTATTACATTGATAATTAATTGTAATTCTATTTACTTTATTTTATAAATATAATTCAATTTTTTATAAGTAGAAAATAATAAATGCTAAATTTTTACTACCAACCTATTATAACTGTTGATAGAATCACAAGTCTGTAACATCAAAATTAAATACGTTAACAGCAAAAAATCAAGAAAACTTCAGATTTTAGTGAGATAAAAACGTTAATAATAACAATATTTATTTAATTTTTTATATGCAATTGAATTTAGCGTATTTAAAACAAATTTGTGAATAATAAAGAATCTCAAAATTCAAGATTTATCATTACAAAATCATTTATATCACCTATTTCTTTTGTTTATTTATATTAGAGAATTGGAATCATTATTGGTTGTCAAGGAACAAGCTGGGTAAATTGAATATTTCATTAATATATATCAAAGAATTAAATAAGCATTTGAAAATTACGATTATTACATTCACAAGTAGCTGAAGAAGAGGCAGTGGCGGAGTTAGTGTTCTGTATTATTATGAAGCATTTGGTTAGTTTTATTTTTATAATAATATTTTTGTAATTTATATAATAGATGATGAAGCCGAAGCAGAAGAAGAAAAAAAAGAGACTAATGCATGTAGGTAAACTAATTATTTGAGTATTACTACAGTCAATTTGCATTAAAGAGTCGGGTAAATTAATTATTTGAGAATTACAACAAAAGAATAGAGTATTGTTAAGGAGATTTGTAAGGTTGGTAAGCTAATTATTTGACTTTCATAGCAATAAAGTTCAGTTAAGAAATTGGGTAAGGCTGGTAAGCTATTTTATTTGAGTTTTATAGAATAAGAATATCGTTAAGGAGTTAGGTAAGGTTGGTTAGCGTAAAGTTGGTAGATATTTATTTATTGTTATTACACTTGAGTTCATTTAAGGAGTTGGTAGGATAGTTATTTGAGTTATATGACATTCGAGTAACGTTAAGAAGTTTTGTAACGTTGGTAAGCTAATTATTTGAGTTTCATTGCAATAGAGTTTCGTTAAGGAGTTGGGTAAAGTTGGTAGGATAGTTATTTTAGTATTATGTCATTACACCAAAGTTCAGTTAAGGAATTAGGTAAAGTTGGTGAGCTATTTATTACAATAGAGTCTCGTTAAGGTGTCGGGTAATGTTGGTAAGCTAGTTATTTGAGTTTCATAACAATAGAGTTTTGTTAAGGAATCGGATAAATTTGGTAGGATAGTTCTTTAGTGTTAATACACCAGAGTTCAGTTAAGGAGTTGGGTAAAGTTGGTAAGCCGGCTATCTGAGTATTATTACAGTCGTTTACAGTCGAGCACGCGCAATTTTCGAAATCTTTGTAATCCTCCTAAGGAGTTTAATCTATCCTTGTTAAGTTCCGTCTATATATAGAATCGTCGTAAATAATTTTTGATTTTCCATTATACGTTTCTAATTCTTTTGATTAAAATTTTGAATCAATCGAGATAAGTCCCCATGAAATGAATTATTCATAATTAGAATAAATTTGTTGTTCTAAAGATTGAAGCTTTGATTCGTCATTATTAATTGGATCATTTTCTATAATAGCTTTTAATTCATCAACTACTTTGTTCAAAGTCGGTCGATTGTCGATTCGTCGTCCCAGCACTCTAGAATCATAACAATTTAATGATCGAAATCATTTTATATAAAATAATAAAATATTTACCTGAACAAATGTTAACATAATTTTCAGGTGTACCAGGAATGATACTTTCTCCGAGTCCCTGTGAAATTTTTATATCTAAATCATATCGTATGGATTATCTTCAACATGAAAAGGAGGTCGTCCACTTGATATCTTCCAAAACAGCACGCCAACACTGTAATATCAATTTTCTCAGTTAGCGAATTAAATCTTATTGGATCAATATAAGGAAGTACACCAATCGAAATGCTATTGTATATAAAATTAATTATTAAATTAACAGCAATAATAAACAAGATTAGATATATTATGAAGATTACCAAATCACGATGTACAATTCCTTCTTCGTGTAAACATGACACAGCGCTAGCCAACTGGAATGCAAGGTTGTATTTATCATCCCAAGTAAGCCTATCAAAATTATCTTTCAAATAGTTTTAAGTGTAACACCATCGGCATATTCCATTACTAACAAATACTTTTTCAATTAAACAATTTGACTCTAAAATCTATAATTAAAATAAAATAAATTAAAAGAGTCAATGTGTACATATATCTTTAATAAACTTTATTATGAACGTTACACACTTTGTTTTGAAGTTATCCCATAAAAGCGAATAATATTATCATAAAAATCAACTTCATGTTGAATTTCGAGCTAAATTATAACAAATTTAAATATTAGCTTGATGTATTTATTAAATAGACTGAAAAAAGCCGAAACTTATATTATGTGTAATTACCTCACGAACAAGTTTTTTAGCGGTGGCGTTGTTATAGTTATGAAATGATTTTAACGCGAGAGGTTGTTTTGAACTTTTCCAATTTTGCACGATAGACTTTTCCAAAGCTGCCAGTACCTATTTTTTGAACATTGCTAAAATGTTTGTATTCGTATTTAATATGTTTTCCTGAGATTGATTCTTAAATGCGATTGATCCAATCGTTCGAATTATTGCCATCTTGCATTTTGATTTTTTAATTTTGTTTATAGCGAAAATAATAAAAATTTTTGGAAAAAGCAAAAAAAAAAAAAAAATAAATAAAAATGTCAAGTTTCTAATAATGAATAACTGGTGTAACTGTGAAAAAAAATTTTTTCTTGTCCTTTGATCTTCCAAAAAAATTTCTAAATAAAATATCATTGCGTTGAGTTAGCCAATTTGGAATTTTTCTGTATGAATTTCATTAATCGAAAAATTAATCCATTTTGTAAAATAATTTTATAATTGCCATATAAGAAGTATCGATTAATGCTAATTCAAATATCGTTAAAGTTAAATACAATGTTTATGCAGAAGTGGTAATCCTTGAAACGAATTAAAATGTATTAGTTAAAAAAAAAAAAAAAAAAAAAAAAAAAAAAAAAAAAAACGCTTTTTGCAATATTAAAAGTTAACATTTATTTAATTAGCCCGGTTTTTAGGTCTAATCCAAATCCAACCGATTGCATCCGGGTTTATGTAAAACCGAGTCGAACCGAATAATCGAGTTAAACCGGTTGAATTGATTTGAGTAGAGTATATAACATAAGATGACGAAATATTTAAAATAGAAAAAGATTGATAAACAAATCACGTGTCATTCGCAAAAATTGAAATTGGAGGTAAAAGTCGATTCTTTGCATAGGCAATACAAATATAAATGGGCAAGATCATTTATATTTTAAATTTAAAATTCGTCATGTCACCATAAATGGGCCTATTTGAAAATTAAAGTTAGTAAGTGTTTTCAAATGGGTATTTGTAACGCACCTTCTTCTTAATAATCTATAGTGCTTTATATTCACGAAATTTTCTCGACTAAAATAAACAGAATTTTGTACAACCAAAATAAGGAATTAGAAAGAAATCCTCGTTAATCTAAATGTATAAATTTATGCAGAATTTCAACTACTAAAAAAAAGAGTATTCGTCATTCAAAATAAATAAAATCGAGTACATACTTGAGCAGCTTGTCGCATCATTTCAATTTAATGGATTTGAATTGACCTGTTGGTAATTACTGTTAATAATTTGTAGCAATAAATAAAAATGACCAACTAAAGAAATTTGCTAGCTTATTTGATTCAATTTTAAGAAAATATGGGCGCTTTGCAGTAGAAAAGAAGGAAGCTTCAATAAATTTTTTTTTTGAGTTAATGTTAAATTTAAACTTATTTTACTATTTAACTTATAAAGTTCTTTTGGTAGTTTCTAACCGCAAAGCGCCATATCATGCCCTTAAGATATTCTACCTCACCTCAGATATTGGTAATGTTCGATCATTTAATTTAAAAATGATGAAATGTTTACATTGAAAATTATGATCTGTATCCAACTTATGATCTTATGCTTGATATTTACGATTCATGAAATTTAGGGATATAACATACAAAAGTTCCTATAATTAATATAATATGTAAGTATCTTCATAAAGAATTACTACGCTTGGTGACGTTCAAAATAACAAGTTTAATAAATTTTATTAAAAATTAAATAATTCAGAAAAATGTAATTACGGTCACTTTTTTTCATGTTACCTCCAAATGGCGGACGTAAAAAAAAAAATTTCATGCAATTAAATGAGTATAAATCATAGTTTTTTTTAATTATGTTCTATAAAAGCCTCGAAAATACGAATCGTTAACCTTTACTTTATGGCTGAAACTGTCTTAATCTTAGGATTTCAGGTTTTAAAATAGGTGGCGCAGAAATAAGAAAAATTGTTTTTATTATCCTCCAAAAAACAAATTAATTTTATTCTGGCAATTATCCTAATTATCTTATTGTTATCAGATATCTGCAAAATTTTCTATAACTATTTAACAAATTCAGATATAATCTTTGATCCAATTAATAATAGCAAATCTAGATATGAATTTTTGGCTTTTATTTAAAAAATTTTTGGTATAAATATTATTTTTCTATATAGTAAGCAATTAATTTTAATTAATCTTAATAAAAATTCAGACTTTTGAACAACTTTACTTTTTCTTGAACTGAAGTGCCAAAATTATCAATTAAAGTTAAAATGGCAAATAAGAAAAGAGAATTATTTTGTAACAATTTTGATAGTGAGCTTTTTATTACCTTCTGCTTACATTTAAATTGTTTATAAATACATAAACGAAAGAACTGAATACAGCAATAGGATATAGAATTGACTAGTAACAATTTTTGTGAGAGATGTTTTGAATAAATAACTAAGCGGATTTTTGATCCGAAGAATTATGGAAATAAATTACATCGCGTTCTTTTTTTCTTGATAAATAATTCTAGATTTTGTTATTTTGTCCTCAAATATAGGAATGTTAAAAATTATTCTAGAAGTACAGCAATGGCGCTAGAATAATTAATGATTTAAAATATCATTAAAACGTTTCGCCATTTAAGTCAAAGATCATAGACAAGTTTTTGCATCCTTTTATAGAACCCTATTATTGTTACTTATTAGTTGTTAATAACCGTGGTATAATTGCATATATAATATATACATTTTTTTAGTTTTTTTTAAAATTTATTTAATATAAATTTTACCCAATAAAAAATAAATAAAGGAACACACGACCCGATCTTTAAAACTTTTGATAATCTTATTGGGTCGAATTTCTAAACAATTAATGGTCCTTTCAATCTCTTTATATTTCGTTTATGCCACTTATAGGAATTCTGTAAAATATTGAAAAATCCACTTCGGATTATGCCTAAAGGTCGTACAAAATTATAAATTTTGTCTGGAAGAAAAAACAATCTTATTTTAATATAAACGCGAAATTTTATATGGAGATCTTCCATAACGTGTACATGCTCCTAAAATCAACATCACAGCAAGACAACAATACTAATCATATAAGTCACCTTGATAAGATTTTCTCCAAGAAAATAACCGGAGTGTGCATCAAATGGTCCTGATATGAACCAATATAAAATCTTGGGCAATTGAAATGAAGCGACTAATGAACTGAATGTATTTTTGGTAAAATTTTCCATAAACCGTTCTGGTTAATCTTTACGAAATAAAGTTAAGGCCGGTTTTTTTTTGTTCCAAACTGTATATTTTATATTGTTATAATTGTTATGTAGCATACGACTCAGAATATTTTAGCATTACTATTAAATAGAAATAAATCGTTAATTCTCTTAAAAATAGATATATTATAATTGATTACAAAAATGTTAGATAAACGACGGAATTTAAATGAACAAATAATTTAAAACAGCGTTGCAAATTTCAAAATAAATCTATTTTTTATAATTTTAAGA
>CAJVPP010002692.1:0-13839 GCA_910592005.1 Funneliformis mosseae
AACAGATGCCATAGGAATAGTATTATTCTGCTAAGGCTTACTCTCGTGCTTCAGAGAAATTGGGCACATAGGAATACCACAGTCTCAAGAGGATAATCCCACCAAGAGACACCACCAAGAGTGTTTTTACTGTGTACCCCTAGACCCCACAAAGTTAATAACAGACAAGTGACAAATTCAAATGACACCCACCTAAAATAATAGCTCGATACTTCAAGTTGTTTGTCATACAAAGGTTCATGATATCAACTAATACTAAAACCACTCTCGTCCACAATAAAGAAAATCTTTTTACTTTACCGTACGTGATTTTTCTGAGGGAGTGACTTTTAAATAAACAAAACACGAAAAGACGCGTTGGTTGACAGGTCGACTTGGAAAAATTTGTAATCACAGATTACGTACTTTTTTACTTTGCGAACATGCAAGTAAAAATCTCGAAAAGATAAAATGTAAAATAAAATTATTGTAATAAATGCGAAAAAAAGACTGATTTTGTCAAAACTCAAGAGAGAGAGAAATAAATAAACCAGAACTGTTTACACATACATTTTTATTAAAAAATCACGTGTACATGTAAGAACCAGAAATTACGTCATTTTAATTTTGTAAATTTTGTAAATTTTGGAATTTTGGCCCTTGTCATCAATTCCATATAAGGAAATCAAATTACGTAATAGTTCTTCTGTATGTATATTATCTGATCGCACCCGAAGATTTCACGCATTATCATACAACGACAATTCTCATAAGTTACAATTATTTAATTTCTGAATCCTTTATTCACTTGATTAAATGAAAATTAAAGACCGATGATGATTATGCATTTTTTTTTTTTATATCTAAGCTGTGAATAAAGTGTGTCGTTAAAGCTAAATGAGCATTTAAAAAAGAAATAGAAGAGATAAACTATATATACATTATATTTATGAAGTAATAAAATGAAATGTTTGATTCAACAATTTTTTTTTAAATTTATTTAGAGCGAATACCTTCGTAAAAGTTGATTGAGCATATTAGGGCTACCAAAAAGGTTTGGATTTGACTTCTTTTTGCAAAATTTGTGAAGTGGGTTATCTTTTACAATGTAAAATCAAAGAGTTTCTTATAACAAATATTTTTTGAGTAATAAAAAGCTATTACAAATTGTATGTATTCACCAAGTCAGGTTAGTATTTTACTTAAGTACATTTGTATTAAGCTGTTTTATTTAATAAAGTTTTGTGTTTAATTATAGTAATATCGTCAAAGGTGTAAGATATCAAATTTTCCGAAATCATATCTTTGAAAGAACAACAAAATGGAAATTAAGATAGCAATGAAAGAATCAAGAATGAGAAAGATCAAAACTTCCAAAAACTTTTCACTATCAGGATTGGTATTTTCAATTATTTTTGGTTTAGACCTTGATAGATCTCTATAAAATCATGAGCAATACATATTATCGTTCGGATTATATTTTTTTATCATGAGGTAAGATCTTAAACTATCAACTTTCATTTCTTTTTAAAAGATGAGAAAGTTACATTATGTTTTCTAACTGAATACATGAATTGTAAATATGTTTTCCACTAGATATTTAAAATTAATCAAAAGGTAAGCTGATTATAAATCTCATTTATTTGACAAAATATGGGCGGAAGTCAATAAAAATATGGGGAAATCTAAATTTTGATAAAAATTTATCAAAATCATGTTAAAATTAGTTTAGGAACTAAAATTTCAGATTTCCCCCTTTTTTTACTGATGCTCTCCCATATATCGAAAATTAAAATTTTATCTTAAAAAGAAAATTTTTTTAAATTCCAAAAAATTCATCTGACGCGTAAAAAAGGTCATCGTTTTTAGTTTAAGGAAATCCATGATGAGTAGTTTCATTATTTATCAAGTCATTGTGTATCCGAAGTTTCTCTGTCACTAGATGTAAAGATAATTGTGATCACAGTTGGAAATGTCTCGTCCTCACAGTAAAAATGAAGAATTCTTAAGTTTCAACTATGAAGATCTACTGTTCTGAATGAGGAATCGGTAATGTGTAACAATCATAAAAACTTCCTCTAATCTGAAAACGTTCTTCCGGTTCCACATCCTTGAAAGATTACATGGGACGACAAATAGAATACACAAATCAACGATTCGAAAGCTCATCGTTACCAAAGTTACAAACAACTGCGACGATAATAACACAAGTATAGTTTATTTTTTAGTGTTCCAGCAAAAAATTTAATTAGATTTCATTGCTAAGATTATAGGCTCTTAGTGGCTTTAGTGATTGACGATAATGGCGCCAGACATTTTAACAATTATTTTATAAGGTATGGTAAAAAAAAAAAAAAAAAAGATGTTCCTTTACGCATTTCATTTTCAAATTCAAGAAATAGAATATACTGATAAACAGCTAATATTGAGAGAGAAAATCGGCATCTTGTATAGCATTATTTGTTCCTAATCCAAGTACAGGGTTCATGTCAACTCTAATCATGTTTTCCGATTACTAATCCAAAGTATAACAGATGATAAATATTAAATTGTTAATATATTCTTCAGGTAGGATATAAAGTTTAAAATGATATCTTTTTCTAGATCTTTGGAGTTATTTAGGAACTAATTCAAACAAGATCTCAGTCGTTTCACAAACTTTCAAATCATCTGTTTAATACGTTCAATATGTTACTTGCGGATCTTGCTCGGTTGAAATTAGAAGAAACATGACATTTACGAATTGGCAAGAGATTCATGTATTAAACTATTATTGATGAATTGGTCCAGAACATTTACATTAACATTTGATGTTTTATAATCCAAAATTTGTAATTCATGTACTTTCTTTTTCTGAATTAAGAGACAACAAAAAAAATTTATAATTCATGTACTTCTTTTTTTGAACTAAAAGAGACAACTAAAAAAAATAGTTTTAATTATAAAAAGTTAATTATCTTAGATTTGTTGACCTGACCAGCATCGGTTCGGGAATTAATATCGGAGATTAGAAAAATTTTCGGTCATTGGATGCGAGATCACGTGTTTGTCGCATCTATATTTAAAATAAAAAAAATGAATACCTATAAAAAAAATATATATATATATATATTTTCGATATTTTAAATCGCAATTAAATTAAAAAAAAAAAAAAAATTAAATACATCCGAAAAAAAATGAAACATATGGGAAGTAAGCTATTAAAATCACGTTAAAAATCATATGATTTACTATGTAACTCGATTTTAATAGCAAACTGCCCATATTACGAAAATTAAAAATAATTTGGTATTAAATAAATAATTAATTAAAAAAACTTATTAAATCCGAAATTATGCAAAATAAATTGAATCTGAAATTAATCTTAAGTAAAATAAAAAATGGAATTAAAAAAATAAAATTAATCCAATACCAATCATAACCTGAATTTAACCCAACCATGTGCCGAATCCAACTCTACCCAATACAACCCAATTATACCCAAACTTAAACCCACCATAATCCGATTCTAACCAAACTCATAACCCCAATCAAAACTGAACCCAACTAACTTAAACCTAACGCAATAAACCAAACCATATCCCTAAAACCTAATCGTATGAATTCAATTAAAATTAATATTAAAATATTTAATTTAAAATTTTGAAACAAAATAATTAATAAAAATTAAATTTACAATTAATTAAAAAAAATCAATCAACTATTATAAATAAATTAAAAATACTAATTAGTTATCATTATAAATAGTATTAGATTTATAAATATGGGTTAAATTAATTAAAAACAAATTAGTGTTAAAATTAAAATTTGAGTTATTATTAATGACGAGTTAACGTTATGATTAGATTAGAGTTAGGGTTAGGATTAGGATTAGGTGATTTATTAAAAAAATCAATTTACAAGTTATTAATAAACCATATGCGCCGCAAAATGACTGCGCCACGATTACAAAATCACCGATTTCACTAATATAACGGCTATCATAGTTTTTTTTAATATCTGTTATTATTATTTTTATAGCTATATTTATTATCTTAGATCTCATTATTATATTTAATATCTCTTTATTATACTTGTATTTATATAAATATCGTCTTGATAAAAGGGACAAGCTTCATTATTATAATTCTCAATAAAGTATAATCTTAACTACATAAAACTTATATTTTTCTATTCTCAATTCTTCCCTTCAACTTAATTAATTTATTTTCTTTCATAGTTTAATAAACTTAAACTCCTCGTTAGCAATAAGAATTGTTAACCTAGCGACGTAGTGTTTAGCTTAACAGCATTAAGATTAGGGCTAGGGTTAGTTATTTATAAAACATAATTTATTATAAATGTTCAAACTTTTTCTCATCGCCCGCTAGAACCGCTAATAATAATAATGTAATTATTGTCAAAATTGAAATCAAAATAATAAAACATGTACCATCACCTTTTCCATGACGAGGAACCAATTTATTTTGAACAGGTTTAAAATTTATGATATAATATAACACGATATCTTCGAATAGTGCTTCAGGTAACACTTTCCTGAAAGGCCAAATTTTAATATGAAAATCTTTTGAAGAAATTTCGAAGAATCGAATATGTGCGATAAATTGATTCAAAGAATTTCTTAAAGCCATAAAATCCTTTTCACTCCAACTACTTAAATTCGTCGCATCCTTTTTTCTCAATTCCGAAGTTTGAGCCATCCCCCATTTAATAAGACAATTCCATAATTCAATTTCATCAATTTTTAAATCTTCTCTTTTAACTAATCCAAGCAGAATACTTTTTTCCAATGTTGAAAAATCTGGAGAATTAAAAAAAGGATCAGGATTGTTACAAATGGTCATTAAACAATAATTTTGGAGTTGTTTGCAGTTATCTAGCTGGTAAATTGTGTTAAGAACCTTAACAAAATGTTGTTGTAACCATCTGGTTTGATATTTAATCATACTCTTGCACAGAGGCAACCAACTCATCAAGAAGTAATTCATCGGATGCAATAATAAGGTCAAGTATATCAGCTTGTTCATTCAAATCAAGTATACCAGAATACATATATCTAAAAAAAAAAAGCAAATTAAAATTAGTAAGCAATCGCTCTCTTTCGTAATTTTTAAAATCCAGGAATATTATTGGTCAATTTCATGCGTCGATACCAGTTTGTAAAAATGTAGGCAATAATTCCTGAAATACTTTTTTAAAATTACATGGATTCTTGTTACCTAATAATCATAAAAATACTAGGAGAAATATTTGGTATATTAAAGTTAATTACATTATCCTTCTTTGTAATCCAATCCTGCGAGAGAACCCATTTGAAATAAGGCGACCGAGACTTCAAGATAACAGAATGTGTTCGAAATTCATTAATATTTGGATTTTCTCCCACTTTGATAATGACATCATAATCGTCTGTATCATCAAGCAATTGAGAAAAGCTTCGAGACAATCTAGGAAGAAATTTGAAGGTCATTTAAAAGGAATTTTCACAGTAAGATTACAATTTTTTAGATTATAAGAAAAGTTTAGCTTAACCCTTATATATAAAAAGTTTTAATCAAATTTGTTTGCGCTCTCTTAATCTAAATCTGGTTAGATCCTGAAAAATTAGCAGAATTTCAGGTGAAAAGTATGAAATATTATATCATTTATTTTTTTTGATTGTTTATTAAATTAATAATTACTAATCTCTTTTCTTTGTTGGTGAACATGACAATTTGTAAATGGTTAAGAATTATTTTGATAATTGGCGAATCTTGATTTTTTTATTTATTTCTTTCGTTTTTGTCTTGGTACGATCGGTATGTTTTTCTTATAGATATTTGATACCCCGATCAAATAAATTAATTGTTATGGCGTTTATTTGTTAATTGTTTAAAAAAATGATGTGACGAAAATGTAAATAGTGACTTGATTTATCGTTATATAAGCTTGATTTCTCGCACTTTATTAAAAAAAAAAAAAAGGGAATAATTTTTAAGAGTATTTTATAAAATGGCTTCCGAATTTTTTCCTGGTTTATCTCAAAATTTTTCTATATTGCTTGAAGATGCGGATGACTATAATACTATTATCAAAGTTGGAGAAAATCCCAATACAAAAGAATTTCATGCGCATTCTAATATCTTGAGAGCGCGATCTCCTTATTTTAAAAGAGCACTTTCTAAGGATTGGGTTACAAAGGATAAGAACAATATGATTAACTTTACAAAATCAAATATTTCTCCTACTGTTTTTGAAATGATTATTAGGTAATATTTTACTCGTATTAATAATTTTGATTTGAAATCACAAAGTTAAAAAACATTTTTTTTTTTTGATTAGGTTTATCTATACTGGCGTTCTTGATTTACGAAAAAAAGATGGTTCGGATATCCTTGATCTTCTTGTAGAGTCTGATGAATTGCTCATTGAAGAGTTGGTTAAATTTGTACAAAATTATTTGATTAAAAATCAAGAAAAGTGGTTGCAACAAAATCTCGTCAAAGTTCTTCACACGATTTTTCAACTGGAAAGTTGCAAACAACTTCTTGATTATTGTTTAGAAACGATTTGTGATGATCCTGAACCATTTTTTAATTCGCCAAATTTTCCAACTTTAGAAGAAAGTATTCTACTTGGATTGATCAAAAGAGAAGATTTACAAATTGATGAAATTGTATTATGGAATTATCTTATTAAATGGGGAATTGTTCAAACTTTGGAATTGAGAGGGAAAGACACTTCTAATTTAGGTAGTTGGAATAAAAAAGATTTCTTGGCTTTGAAGAATACTTTGAACCAATTTATCTCACATATCCGTTTTTTCGAAATTACTTCAAAAGATTTTCATAGTAAGATTTGGCCTTTTAAGAAAGTGTTACCTCGAGCACTCTTTGAAGATATGGTGTCGTTTCATATGTAAAATATCGTGCCCAATCAACATAAATTGCTTCCTTGTTATAAAAAAGTTCCCATTGATTCAATGATCATTAAACCAAAACTTGCGGCTATCCTTGCTAACTGGATTCAAAGAAGAGATGCTAATGCGAGAATTCCAAAGGATAAAAAGTATAATTTTAACCTTATTTATCGTGGAAGTAGAGACGGCTATGGTATCAATACTATACGTAGCAAGTGTAATGGACAAAGAGCATGCGTTTTGATTATTAAAACCAAAGAGGATGGTACTATAATTGGAGGATATAATCCACTTGGTTGGAATTCCAATCAAAATCAAGGTTACCGTAATTATTATGATGATTATTATGATGATGATGTATATAATTATAACGAGAACGACTATTGGAATAATACTAGTGAAAGCTTTATTTTTTCTTTAGGTGATGGAAACAATTTGAATAATTTTAAGATTAGTCGGGTTGTAAATAGTAATTATGCAATGTATGAATCGAATTATCGAAATGTACCATTAAATTTTGGCAATAGCGATTTAGTTATCAATGGAGATGCTGGCACATGCAAGAAAGCTTATTATAAAAGTGAAATTTTAGATACAAACAGTTTTACTATTGAGAAAATGGAAATTTTTAGATTTTATCAAAATTGAATAATAATTCTCCTTTAATAAAGTTTACAATTATATTTTTTATCATGTGATAACATCATGATTGTGGCGTTTTTTCATGTCGATCAATATAACCAATTCGGAGATTTTTTTGAATTTTGTGAAACAAAACAATATTCCAATTGTTCACAATATAAAGTCAATAATTTCATATTCCAATTGTCCTCCTTTTTCAATCATCTCACCGTTAAAAAAAAAATTCATTGAAAATGGCATACGAATTCTTAACTGGATTGTCTCAAAACTTTTCTAAATTGCTTGATGATACAGACGATTATGATGTCATTATCAAAGTGGGAGAAAATCAGGATATTAAAGAATTTCGAGCACATTCCATCATTTTGAAATCTCGATCGCCTTATTTTAAAAGAGCTTTATCGCAGTATTGGATTACGAAGAAGGATAATATGATTAATTTTACCAAGCCAAATATTTCTCCTAAAATTTTTGATATGATTATTAGGTAACACTTCATAAAATTTTAATCTTACCAAATGTTTGCTGATTTTTAATTACAAAAAAGAAAAGCAATCGATCACTAACTTTTACAAATTTTTTTTAGATATATGTATGCTGGTGTACTAGATTTGAACGTGCAAGATGGCTCTGACATTCTTGATCTTATCATCGCATCCGATGAATTACTTCTTGATGAATTGTTAATCTTTGTACAAGATTATCTGATTAAAAATCAAACTGAATGGATACAAAAAAATTTTTTTAAGATCATTCAAACGGTTTTCCAACTAGAAAATTGTAAACAACTCCAAAATTATTATTTTGAAACTATTTGTATCGAACCGGAACCGTTTTTTAATTCTCCAGAACTTCTTCTATTGGAAGAAAGTATCGTGCTTGAATTAGTTCAAAGAGAAGATTTACAAATTGATGAAATTGAATTATGGAATTGTCTTATTAAATGGGGGATGGCTCAAACTTTTGATTTGAGAGAAAAGGACGTGACGAATTTAAGTAGTTGGAGTGAAAAGGATTTTATTGATTTAAAAAGTGCTTTGAACAAATTTATCGCACATATTCGATTCTTTGAAATTTCTTCAGAAGAATTTCATAGTAAAATTCTACCTTTTAGAAAGTTGTTGCCTCAATCACTCTTTGAAGATATCGAATCATTTTATAACGCAAATACTATACCTAAACAAAATGATTTGAGTCCTCGTCATGGAAAAGTTGCTATTGATTCATCAATTATCAAACCAAAACATGCGGCCATCATTTCAAATTGGATTCAAAGAAAGGATTCTATCGCGAGAATTCCAAAGGATCATAAATATAATTTTGACCTGATTTATCGTAAAAGTAGAGATGGTCATGATATCAATACTATACGTAACAAGTGTAATGGACAAAGTGCATGCGTTTTGGTTATTAAAACCAAAGAGGATGGTACTATAATTGGAGGATATAATCCACTTGGTTGGAATGATTGTATTCAGCATACTCATGATACTATTTTTAAATATAGTAATTATTATTACTGGGCTAATACTAGTGAAACTTTTATTTTTTCATTTGGTGATGGAAACGATTGGAAAAATTTTAAGATTAGTCGAGTCGTAGATGAAAGTAATGCAATTTATGAATCGAATTATCGAAATATACCATTAAATTTTGGTAATAGTGATTTGGTTATCAAAGATGATACTGGTTATTGCAATCAAACTTATTATGAGAGTCAAATTTTAGATTCAAATGATTTTATTATCGAAGAAATGGAGATTTTTAGATTTTATCAAACTGAATAATTAAGTTCATTTATTGTTTATTACGAGAATAACATAAAATTGTTTACTTTTATGTATTTTCTACTATAATAAACTTTATTTATTGTGGTTCCATTCAAAAATAGTTGTTGTTCTTGATATATTTAATGTCATGAGATCCGTAACGTGATACTGATAGCATCTTCCTTTAAGCTATATGTATCATTGGGCGTTCCATCAACTATGAAAATCAAAACATTGTTAAGTATCTCTGATAGGTTAAATTTGCTTTATAATAATCTTCTCATTAAAATCTATAAATTTTTAGACTTTAATTACTTTAAATTCTTCTTAATATCTTCGCTCCAAATTTTACAAAAACATTCTAATTCATTTAACTGCTCGTTTTTTCAAAAAATATTATTTACGCTTCAAGAAATAATAAATAATTTTTTTGTACACATCCCTCTAAATAAAAAATTTTTTTCTTTGTTGTTTTCAAGAAAGCGAGGTGTCACATTTTTTTTTAGGTTATAAATTATTCATTTACAGTTTTTTTTTGTCTGAATGCTAACATATACCGAAGAATTAAACGTTAAAAATTTAAAATTTTTTTATTAGGAAAAATCGTAATAATAGTAGCAATTAATTAGGTTCGATATGTATGCTTCACAATAACAATGTTTCGATTTACATAGTTGATGGAACAACCCAATGTATCATGACCATTGTAATATCACTAACATTACCCACATAAATCATTTAAAAATATTGAAATGCGTCAGATAAACGTTATCTGCACAATAAACGATTAATCTTATTATCTAATCATGAACTCGATAAACTTGTTGAAAAATATACCATTTTGAGTTCTTTCCGCTTCTTTTTTGTTACTGGTCCAATGAGTGAAAATTTTCTGTATTCATGGGGTGGTTATATTTGTTTGATATTGATATTAAGCAAAAAATAGCTGATGTCTATTGATTATCTGTAGCTCGTGAAATCCATGGAGGGGGCTGTGAAAGCTTTTATTATGGATAATTAACCATAATTTATGAAACATATTAAATGCAATTTATTGAGCAGTCAAACGGAAACAGCTAATTTCTTAAATGATAAGATTATGATATTATTTCTTGCTGTTCTTTTCTTCCTTTCTTCTGGATCTTCTTTTGAGATTTCTCAATTTAGCAAATATCATATGTAATATGATCTGGTCAAAGCCAAAGTCTCGAACCCTCTGGCCAGGGGTATTTCCAAAGAGTTAACTCTTAAACTTTTAAAACTAGAAATTAGCAGTAACATATTCATAAAGAACTGATTTTACATTGATACTTTACAGTGGCCCATTGTAAATAGAATCTGCAACATGCTAAACGGTTTCACTTGCGAACATTTAAACTACCAAGGGTGTATTGTTGCGATACCTATGAGTTTTTGACTGATGATGCACGGGTTTAACGTTGATATTGTGGCTGTATAAGTTTACACGTTCTCCTTGGTTTATCTTGCAACGCCTCCCACAGGATATATTCGGAGAAATTGCCCCATGAAACTTTGCATTTCTCTGATTCTTCCTTTGTTAGAGCATAACTCGTGTGACTCATTGATCGAAATACCTTCAATTTTTCTACCCTCGTCTTTCAAACTTTTTTTTGCGATTTTGTTATTTCTAGCAGTTTCGCAAATTTCTGTTTCTTTTTTTTTCATTTTTGGCGGTTGCAGGTCCGACGGTAAGCTCCTACAGGAAATCGGTATGTTAAAAATGTTCGGTTTAATTATATAGATTACCTGAACGGCCTTAGAAATTCTTTCTAGTTGTTTCATCCATTTTGTCGGTGGGTTGTTTAACTATGTTGAAACCCGAAAAAAAGGTTATTGGTGCATAAACAGGTTATTATATTCGTTTCCTGGGAACCATAAAATGATAAATGTGTGAATAAAAAATAGAAAGTATTGGATTAAAGAGTCTCTTTTGATAATAAAATTAGGCATTACCACCCGACTTTTTATAATAGATTATTAGAACTTTGTGTGACATAACGTTAATTATCCCCAGATCGACGCCGTCATTTAATATTTTTAATATTTTCGAATATTGAAAATATCGTCGGACGTTTATCTTTATAAACAAAGGAATGATAAGCCGAAGGTTTAATATTAGGTAACCATGATGTAAATTTTATTTAATCAAGTGTTGTTTAACGTATTGAGAAATAAAATCTATCTAGAAAAAACTCGTCCATCGTTTATATAATATATTTAAATTTTGGGTAAGATAAATTTCAGATAACATGTCGTAATAATGATTTGTAATGTTTAATTTTTTTTTTTCCCACATTTAACGATTATCTTTTTAATTTAACCGGATGTACTGTAACTAAATTTGGAAATAATGTCATGATGACGACGAATTTTCTATACTCATTATTAATCACTTTATTTTTCTTTATAAACTAGAATCTTACGGAACGGTGAAATTTTTAATGGCTTTCGAATTTAAATCTAGATTGTTTCAAAACTTATATCAATTGCTTGAAGATGCACGTGATTATAATGTTATTATCAAAGTTGGAGAGGATTCCAATACAAAGGAATTTCATGCACATTCTGATATCTTGAGAGCACGCTCTCCATATTTTGATCGAGCTCTTTCAAAGGATTGGGTTACAAAGAATAAAAACATGATAAACTTTACAAAACCAAATGTCTCTCCTAATGTTTTTAAAATGATTATGAGGTAACAATCCCTACATATTATTGACCTATAGAACACTAAATTCTTTCGCCTATTAAATGTCGCGTTTTAATTTTTTCTGTTTAGATACATTTACACAGGTAATCTTTACTTGAAGGAGCAATCTTGTTCTGATATCCTTGATCTTATCGTGGCATCCGATGAATTACTTCTTGATGAATTAGTTACATTTGTTCAAAATTATTTGATTAAACAAAAAACTGAATGGTTAAAACAAAATTTTGTTAAGGTCCTTCACACGATTTTCAAACTAGAAAACTGTAAACAACTCAAAAGTTATTGTTTAGAAACGATTTGTGATGATCCTGAACCATTTTTTAATTCTCCTAATGTTCTAACATTAGAAAAAAACATTCTACTTGAATTAGTTATAAAAGAAGAATTAAAAATCGATGAAATTGAATTATGGAATAATCTTATTAAATGGGGAATCGCTCAAAGTTCGGAATTGAGAGGGAAAAACACTTCTAATTTAGGTAGTTGGAATAAAAAGGATTTCTTGGTTTTGAAGGATACTTTGAACCAATTTATCACACATATCCGTTTCTTCGAAATTTCTGCAAAAGATTTTCATGGCAAAGTTTGGCCTTTTAAGAAAGTGTTACCCAAAGTACTCGTTGAAGATATTTTGTCGTTTCATATGTCAAACATTGAACCTAAGCAAAATAAATTGACTCCTCGTCATGGAAATGTTGCTATTGGCTCATCAATTATTAAACCAAAGCATGCGGTCATCCTTGCCAATTGGATTCAAAGAAAAGATCCTAATGCAAGAATTCCAAAGGATAATAAATATAGTTTTGACTTGATTTATCGTAAAAGTAGAGATGGTTATGATATCAATACGATACGTAGTAAATGTGATAAACATGGTGCATGTATTTTGGTTATTAAAATCAAAGAAGGTAAAGCTATAATTGGTGGATATAATCCTCTCGGTTGGAATAGTATTTCAAATCAGAACAGAATGGCTATAACAAAATTTTATTGGGCTGAAACTAGCGAAAGTTTTATTTTTTCATTAGGTGATGGAAACGATTGGAAAAATTTTAAGATTAGTCGAGTTGTAAACAGAAACAGAGCAATGTATGAATCGAATTTTCAAAATATGTCTATAAATTTTGGTAATAGTGATTTGGTTATCAACATTCGAAATAATCATGTTGAAAATCCTTTTTTTGATTTATTAAATATTGATAATATTGTAACAGGTAAGTGCAAACGAGCCTATTATGAACGTGAAATTTTAGATTCAAATAATTTTACTATTGATGAAATGGAGATTTTTAGATTGGTGAATTTTTTTTAATAATTGTAGGTAAATAGTTTATATTATTTTACTTACTATTATACATAAAATAAAACGTTTAAACATGGAAAAATCGCATTATTTCACCCAGTATAATCATTAGTTTATAAATATTCCAAATCTCCGTTTAAATATTCAGGCCTTGAATATCAATCATAAAATTATTTATATCATGTTTACTAATGTGTCGCCCGTGATTTATCATCAAATTTTATTTCGATTAGTATTATTTTATTGTTTTTACACAATACATTTTTATTTATCCGCATGTAGCATACACGTTTTAAATGCTTTTAAACTGCTAAATATTAAAAAGTATATTATGATCACGTGATCACTACGTATAGTTGATACCCATACCCTTTCTTTTAAAATCCCATCCCATCCCATCCCAATCCCAATCCCATATCCCACCCAAATCCTATAATCCCAATCCCAAATTCTAAATTTCAAATTCTAATGTTAGTATTATTTAAATTTATCATTTATAATACCTACAAATATTTGT
>CAJVPP010002693.1:0-13838 GCA_910592005.1 Funneliformis mosseae
AAATCATTACAGTTAATTCTTTAGTTTTTACCATTTTTTTTTAGATTTTTAGAGAAAAAAAATTTATTAAAAAAAAATAAATTGTTATTCTTTTTATTTTTATAATATGAATAAACACTTAAGTGTTATATAAATATAATTTGTTATTATGGTCATATGACTTAACTAGCATTAATTCATGTTATAGAGGGCATATAGATACTTTTGTCCATCCTCTGTATATATAATAAGATTAGCAAATAAAAATAAATAAAAATAAAATAATAAAAATAAAAAATATTAATATTAATAAATATTAATAAAATAAAAAATAATAAAAATAATAGAAATAAAAAGTAATAATAATTATTATAAAATTTTTTTACATATTTAATTAATTTATTTATTTATATTGATTTTAAATAAAAATTTTATGCTAGACTTAAAATGGTTTTTAATTTCTAATTATTATATATACTTAGATACTTTATACTTATGCTTATTACTTAATGCTTGATGTTTATTGCTTATTATTTACTTAATACTTATAATCAGCTTTAAGAACAGCAGTTTAATATACATATATTAAATTTTTTGTGTAATATATAAAATAAATAAAAATTATAAAAAATAATAATTGCTTTATTATTTTTTATCAGTTGCTATTATTTATTAAATTTTATAATTAAACTAATTAAAAAATAATTAATTCTATTAAATTATATATCATAATAATTCTTTTTATTTAAGTAAAAGAAAAAAAGTATGATGAAATAATTAAAAAAAAATAATAATCATAAGAAAAGAATATTATTTTTTATAACATATTTCAAATTATTTATCAATTAAATAAATTTTTGTTATAACTAAAAAGATAAGAGTATATTAAATATATAATTAAAGTTATTATATTTCTTTTTTTGATTAATTTGTAAATTAATGATATATAATAATATATAATGCATATTTTTCTTAATAAAAAAAAAAAATTGATGAATCATTATTATTATTTGTTTTGAAAAGAAAAAATTTATTAGTTTTCTTTATAATTATAATAATTATTAATTAAATAATAAATAAAAAAAAAAGAATTTTATCTTTTTTTTTTTTAAAAATTTTAGAATTATTAGGAAGAGAAAAAAATAATTATTTAAGTAAAAAAAAATAAAAAAAATTAAATTTATTGATTAAAATGCTTGTGAAAATTTCACTAATTTGTATAATTTATTTAGTTATAGAAATAGATAATAATACTTATATTATAAGAAAGCTATTATAATTGTAAAAAAGAAAGATAATTCTACTGTAAACTTTAAGATAACATATTATGTCTCAAAGAATCTAATTATATTCAAGTATATTACCTTTAAAACTGAAAGTATTTTATAATTGACTGAAAAATTCATTTTTAAAAAGTCACTATCTCATAAAAATACCTTATAAGTAAATAAAATACAGTTCAGCAGATTTCTAAAAAAAATTTTGTATAACTGAATACTGATCAAATAAATTAGTTGTTCAAAAATTTTTAATTAGTTTTTTGATATATATAGTTTGCAAATCCTTTCATATAAGGATTTCTAAAAAAACTAAATACTAGCCTATTATTAATTATTGAAATAAACGTGTTCAAGTGTGCATTTTTATAATCCATTGATATTTATTCATAATCCACAAAACTGACTGAAATATATTTTACCTCAAATTTGGGTTTATTATAGGTTCTTTTATTCAATTTTGCAATTATTAACTGACTTTTGCTTATTTTTTAACCTTTAGTGATTACAAAAAAGAGATCAAAAGCTATTACTTTACCATGTTTATTTGCTACTCTTACTGAAATATACTCAAGTTCAAGTCAGTTAGCATCATGCGAAACTAAATAAAAGCAACAGTGACGATATACATTAGAAGAAGTAGTACTTAAACGAATAGGTCATTTTGCTAAGTATTTTTCAGAATTAGTATCATTAAGTGAATCTTTAGAGAATTACTCTTTTTGTGAATGACATTATAATCAAATAATTGCTACTAATCATTTTCTTGAGTATTTAAAAATATTAGATATACTAATTGTCAATGTAAATTAACGTAAACAGCTACAGCATATTATTGATAATAATGTGTCTCAACTATTAACAATTGATAATAATACACCTACACTAATGGGTAATCAGAATAAACAAGCTGTCAGTGAAATTAAAATTCAAGTTTCTTTATCATATTCAGATATAAATATCTTTTTATCACAATTATCTTAGAATAAAGCAGATTTATCTGCTTTTAGATCTTAACAGCTGCAAGATATTAAATACATAAATGAATGTCAGCAAATAATTAATGAAAATCAGAAAATGATCAATGAATTAAAATCTTAAATCTCAAATTTATTATTTGAAAATCAAGTATTAAGAGAACAATAGAATACTCGATTTGATGATCAATCAAAACGCATTGCAGCTGTAATAAAAATTACCCAAAAGGAACGCAAAATATATATAACGATATTGTTGACTTAATAAATGATCAGAAGCGATTTAGTTTAAATAATCTTTTGAAGTATTCAATTTTTCAATGGCTTAATGATCGTAATCCAGTTATTGTTAAATTTATAGAATCTCTTGCAAGTTATAATAATAAAAAAAAACTTGAAAGGGAAAAACTTTTTAAATGTGCTGAAGCAGTTAATATGATTATGATACAAGACACTTAAAATACGTGTTAGCTATTAATTTAGTAAAATTAGCAATCAAATATTCTATAGCAAAATCTAAAACTATTATTAATATTGATAATTATATCACAAATGCTGAAAGTTATACCAAATTTATCAAATAGTAGAAAAATCTAACTGAAGAATCTAAACCATTTCCAAAAGGACTATTATTTATGACATTTGATAATGAACAAAAGGGATAAAAAAACTACTTAGATCATGGTTATTTTTCATATTGTTATAAGTTTTATTTTATTTAATTTTGATTCTATTAACCAAATACAGAGTATTGAAAATCCTTAGTTGTATTAAACTCTTAATACATTACAAATTCAAGAATTGTTTGATTTTACCCTAGAAATGCAAATATTACTTGATCAACAGCTTCGTGATTATCTTTTCATTATTTTAACTGAAACATATGCAAAGAAAAATGAAAATATAAATCATATTGATAATCTAATTGCTAAGCAGAATATGAGTATAGGTAAACAAAAGTATTATAGTAAATGTGATAAAAGTGAGATTGAAAACTCCAAACGTAAATACCCTCAATGTAATACAAAACTTCTCTCACTCACTAAAACCCAATAAGAAATTGAACAAATAATTCTTAAGAAAGAAGATTCTACTAAATCTTTATATTTAAATCCCATAAGTTTAAACAAATACCTCTAATAAGTATACAAATCTGATTAGTATAACCCAAAGATCTACACCTTAAAAAGGTGTTAATACACCTAATATCCATGTTCCAGATCCCTTACTAATAAATCTAAATTCTATTACTAATGTTTGTAAAGTTCTAGACCATATTCAAGAAATTAGTGGAATTAATAATGGTGATCAAAAATGGATTGTAGTAGTTTGTGATAGAGTTCCTTACTATTCTGTACAAAAATTCAAAAAGAATTATCCAGAAATACTCTTGGTATCTAGTCTACTTCATGAGAAAATAAATATGTTAAAGGCCTTTGTAGAGTTGAATTGGTATTATTATGATCATTAATGTTAATTATTCTAGAACCAATTACAGAATTAATTCTATATTCTTTAATTAATATAAAATTTAGAGTCATCAATCTAAAATACTTTGCACAATACCAAGGATATAGAATTGAAAATCAACTAGGATATTTTAAGAAATGTGCTAATCATTATAAAGCATGGGATTCAATATGCAATATTTATCAGCATGCAATGGCAATAGAGTTAGTTTGGCCTTATATTACTTCAGTTTCTAATTCATCTGTTAGTGGATATCTTGATTAGGCTAAAAATCAAAAGAATGAATTATATAAATTAAAATATGAACAGGTACATGATACATCAATAATTGAGATTCTTGTATTAACTGAATACTTGCATCAATTTTTTAGATCTTTTGGTATCTACAAGCTATAATAAACTTTTGTGTTAGAGTTAGATCTAACCAACCTTTACTTAAATCAGCTGCACATAGAATATTTGCTCCTATTTGATCCTTTAGGTAATATTCTATTTATCAAGTAATTGAGATGGCTAATAAGGAACAACTAATGCGTCTTTACCCTGAAATCTGCTAACTTATTAAACAAAATGTGGTTGTATCATGGTTAGGATGGTCAAATCAGCATCAGAGTTAGATGTCATACTTGAAAAGTAAACAAAATGCTAAAAATGCTTATACCACCTATACCAACTCAGAAATATTGGGAGATAACTGTGAGAAATTGTACAAAGTTTATGGAAGCAAGAATAAGTGTATCATTATTTTTGATTGCATTATCTTGTCATTATTTCTTTTGCAGATAAATAACCTTCTCCCTCAGCATTAGTATCAGTTGCGAAAGGCATTATTTACTGTAATTAGATATGCAGATTCTAAAAGTACTGGTTTACAAACATGTTCAGATTGTGTAATAAAATTACAATATTTTTAAATTCAATTAAAAAAGACCAGTTTTTTAAACTTACATAAAAATAATCGTCAATTTAAGAGTTTAGGCGAAGATAAATTGAGTGAAAAAATAAAAAAATTTAGTATTACAGCTTGAGCCTGACGCATTAATTATATAAAAGAAAAATTGATCTTAACAAAACCATCAGGATTTTTACATCCTATTCCTGTTACTTTCAATAAAATGCAATTACAATCAGCGAAAAGTTCAATAAAAAAGGAAAAGCTGATAGTTGTAATCAAAACATTGATTGGATTTCTAAATGAAACTAACTAAATACAATTTCAAGGACTAAAATTGAAAAGAAAAGATGAGCTTTTAGTAATTCTACAATAAATTTATGATCTTCTCAATATGACTAATAGTGATAAAGTAGAAAATACAATATAAATAACAGGTAAAATTCAAAGTGTTCTTAAAATTATAAAAGAAATTGTATAATTGGTCACTTTTATTGTAATGTTAAATAAAAAGAAATTTTTTTTGCAAGATAAATTTTTTATAACAGTTTTGTATAGTAAATAGTATATCAAGTTTTGTATCACTATCAATTTTGATAATCTTCTAGAATATCGATCATTTACATATTTAGACATTCCATATATAGAAAAATACCAGACTGAAATATCTTTACCTTTTTATTTTTTATTTCTCTTTTTTTCTTCTTCTTTCACTTTTTTTCTTCTTTTCTTTCTTTTAAATTAATTAATTAAATTATTTATTTATTTATTTATAAAAAAAAATATGATAAAAGTTGATAATAAATACTAATAATCTCATCAGACTCACTTAACACATATTATCTCCTGGTTTTATCTTTGTATTCATCATTAATTATTATAAAATTTTTTTAAGTTTATATAAATCTATATCATTTAAATATTAAAAATATTAAAATTAAAAAAAAATAGAAATTTTTTTGTAGATTAATATTATATATATTATATATGCAAGTGAACTAATTTTATATAAAAATAATCTTCATAAATATCAGCCACTTATATATATTATATATTAAAGTTTTAAGTTTCTTTTTTTTTTTATAATAAACAATAACTTATATTGACAAAATTAAAAAAATAATATTTTAATAATAAACTTTATTAACGTTTATATTTTTTATATTATTTAAAAATGTCAGTAAGAAATATTATATATTTTATTTTTTTTGTTATTTTATTAATAATATATATATTATCAAATAGTAGATAAATAAAAAAAGAAAATGAGCTAAAGTATAGCTAAAAATGAGTTTTTACTAAATAATGACAAGCTGACTAATAATACATTATATTTTATTACTAAGCTAAAGATATAGAATCTTTGACAATAATCTTAGTGAAAAATCTACTTTTTATTGATTAAGAATTAGCTATATTTCTTTTACAAACTATTCAAATTAGTTCTTATAAATTAATAAAATTTAGTCACAAAACCTATTATATCTCTTACATGATCTTCTAATATTTCAATAATTTGATATATAAAAATCATATTTAAAGTTTTAAATATTTATATTATATCTAATCAAAAGAAAATTTTTTCTTTTGATTTGAATTAGATTTTTAAATAATTTAGAGTTTATCTTTATCTTTCTATATATATAATCTGATTTTAAAATTTTTAAAATCTATTATATAAATATAATAGATCTTTAAAATCTATCAACTCTTTACTTATACTACTTTTATATATCAATAATCAGTCTAACTTCTCAGTTTAATAAGACTTTACCTTTATAAGTTAATTTTATTTATTACTTTTTAATCTTTAATCTTATTATATAAATTGTATAATTATTCTCATATAATTATAGTAATAGCAATTATTATTAATGTAATAGATAAAATATATATGTATATTAAATAATATTCTCATGATCTTTTTTAAAAATTATTATAATATAAATAAAATTTCTATTAATATAGTAAATTTTAATTTCTTTAATTTTAATTTTCATTATATAATTTATTTGTTATTAAATATTAAATATTTAAATATAAGTTAGAAATATAATTTAGAAATATTTTATTTTTATACCAATTAATTCTAATTATTTATGAATATAATTTAATTATAAATATTATATAATTTTAAACTTTGTGATAAAATAATTTATATTATATTAAAATTTACTATTAAAAATAAAGGAAAATTTGCTTTCTTCAATACATTTAAAGTTTTAATATAATAACTAATACAGTTAACTTTTATTATTATTACACAGAAGAAGATATAGATGATAATGATCTAAAGAATGACGTTAATCCTTAGGAAATTATATATGTCATCTATAATATATATTTCTTTTATACAATATATTTCTTTTATTTATTTTATTCTATTTATCTCATATATTTATTATATTTTATATATTTTATTTATTATATTTATTTCTTTGATAACTTTATATTTTTCATTTTATATAAATAGAGGATAATTTCTTTTAGCTTAATGGTATGTCTGACTCATAGTTTTATATAATAGTTTAGTTTAATTTCCTAATATAATTGTATAATACAAAGTACTGACTAAAGCAGTACTCTGTTGTTATAGTTATTAAATAAACTGTAAATAAACTGTTAATTTACTGACACTCTTCAAAATCTAATTATTAAATTAAACCTTCTGCTTACCACCTATAAATATTGCTTCACTTATCACTAATAAGAATCTTAAAGAACTAACCATAATACTTAGTACCTTCTACTAGAAAAGTTTTTGAAATTTGTTTAAATCGTTCATGTTTGATGAATATTATTTATTGAATCAAAGACATAATAGATTGTATATTACTTTAAATCAAAATAATATAGTTGCGTAGCATCATGACAGATCTTGCTATTTTTATTATCCTTCTAAACCTGTTACTTCTGAGCGTTTTAATATTTTTAGAATTAGTATTGAATATCCTGCAACAACATTTATTAAATATACTTAACAATATATCGAAGAATTAAATTATACCTTCCTTTATATTAAATCATCTGACGCAATAAATCAAGCAATATTAAATCTTATTTTTAGTATTTGACACAATGCTAGGTTTGAAGAATCACCCATTATAGTTAGACAAAATATTTACAACACTTTTATATTAACTTATGGATTTGCATTAGATTCTTTATATCAGTTATATCAAATTTCTGAGACAACTTCTGTACTACCTTCTGAAATAACCAAAACAACTGAAGAGTCTGATTTAATAGTTTTAAGTGATAATATTGACAATAATTTACATACTAACAGTTTATTATATACAGATAAAGAATTAAATTTAAAAAATTTATTTGAAGAAATAACTGTAAACTAAGCTGATATTCAAGCATTAACTGCTACTTTATAAAATGTTGCTAGAATTCTAAATCCAAACGCTTTACCCAATGCTAATGCTAATAATGAAATTTTCAATTTAATTAATCAGCTACAAGTCAATGTCTAAATTATGAATACTAATCTACTATGAAGAGAATCTCATATCACTAACCTTTCTTATTTTTATGGCAGAAATCAAAATCTAATTAGCTAGATGGAAGATTTTACACATATTTACAATGCAAATAGAATTAATAATTATAGAAAGCTCAAAATTGTATCTGCATATTTGAAAAATTTAGCTTTAATATGGTAGATCACAAATCAAGTACTAGTAAATGACTATATTAATCATATTATTATATAAACTGGTAATAACAATAGTACAGATTTCACTGTAACCTTTCTAACTGCCTTTAGATCTCAAACATTGGTAGAAATATAGATAACTGAACTAAAGAGAAGAAGATAGCAACCTGGTGAAACAGTTGACGACTATGCTAATGCTTTACTCAAATTATACTGTAGAGTTGAAACACCAGCCTTTCAGTATCCTGATACTTACAAAGCAGATGACTTGTTTCTGAACTTTTACCTGAACTTTATATCCTTGTTAAACTATTCAATGATCAAATATAAGCTAATGCTTTGGATCAAGTCAAACAATATGAACTTATATATAAGGATACTGCTGCTGTTGAAGCCTACATGAATAAGTTCACCCTCCAAAAGTTGCCTCAACTCAGATAAGTAATTTAAATAATACTATTACCACTTTAATGCAACAAATACAATAGATAAATGTAAATAATAATAATAAAAATAACAATTAAAGCTATTAAGGCAATCAATGAAATATTCAACAGCAATATTAAAAAAATACCAATAAGTATTCGTTCAAAGTAATTGACCAAATTATAATATTTAAAATAATAATCAGCAACAGAAAGAAAATATCTCTTGCTTTAACTGTAAATAACCAGGACATATAAGGAGAAACTGTCTACTTATTACTTTTGCAAATAATCATCAAAATAATAATTTACTACCTGTTATTAATCTAACGTTAGTAAATAATACTTTAAATAATTCTCTACTATCTTCTACCAATATGAATAATAATAATATTACACAAAATAATAATACCACAAATTTGCAAGCACTACAACTATTAACACAAATGTTACAGCAATAAGAAGCTGATAATAGTATTTAGTCTTTAAACTAAAAGGTATATCTTAAGAGAGTAATGATACAGAACCTTCTACAGTTCCCTCAAATTTATCTATACAAGAATCATTTGTAAATAGTAAAAGAAGAATTGTTGATGAAGAGAACATAATTAAGGAAAAAGAAAACTAATAAAAAAATATTGTAATAAAAAGAACTACTAAACTAAAAAGAAGACAAAAGCTTCTTACAGTACCTCCAGTAGTTAATATGGTTAAGCTATATACAACTCAACAATTCTTTGACACACTAGCAAACATAATAAATGGTCAACTATTAGCTCTAAACCAAAAATTTGTAATAAACATGGTTAAAAAATTGCAAAAACTTATTATAAGAAAGCTAAATAAAGGAAAAGATCTTGCAATAGTAGCGAAAACAGCTTATTTAGAAGAAAATGAATTAAATAAAGAACTTTCTGAAGTAAAAGCAATAGACACTATAGAAGTCAATGAAGATGATGAATATCTTACATTATAAGAGACATATAACTCATCTAAAATGGATGAATAAAAGTCAACTACCTTATATTGTCAAGTACATATCAAAATAAGGAAATATTTTTAATCGTTGATTTAGGATCCTCAGAGTATATTATATCTTATGCATTACTTAAGGAACTTGATATGCAAATACAAAAAGAATCAAAAATAATAATAATTAATAAAAATGATGAAAGAAAAAGCTTATAAGAATTGTCACAAATATTCTATTAAGAATAATGGAAAAAATAATTTCCTTTGACACAATTGTAACTGAAATAAATTCTTATAATATAATTATAGAAAATAATTGGCTAGAGAAAACAGATGCAGTAATAAGTTACAGAAATAAAATTATGAGATTATACTAGGGAGAACACACAATCAATGTCCCTATTGAATTTTATCAATTACCTTTAATTAGAACTGAATAAGTTAATAATAATAAAAATGAAGAAGAATATAAAGAAGAAGAATATAAAGAAAAGAGTGAAGAGAAAAATGAACAAAAAGAATTATTCTGTTACTCTGAAGAAATCTCAATCAAAGAAGTCTAAAAGATTGACAAGGAATTAAAAAAGCCTACTATAGAAAATCAAAATATAAAGGAATGCTTTTATTAATATAAAAAAATAGAAAAAGAAGTCTTTCATACTGGATGATTAATAGCACAAAAATTAAAAAGATTTAATGAATTTATGTCTCAATATATCGACCTATTCATTTGAAAAAATAATCAATTTAAAAGAATAAATGTTATCACACATTTCATTAACATTGGAGATGCAATACTAATCAAGTAAAGATTCTATTGAACCTCATATAAAAACTAAGAGTTTATAAAAGAAGAAATTGATCGCTGCTAAAATCAAAATTTATACAACCCTCCAAAAGCCAATAGACTTCGCCTATTGTAATAGTGAAAAAGAAAAATAGCAAGAAATATTTATGTGTTAACTATTGTAAGCTAAATAGTGTTACTAAAAAAGATAATTATTCTTTGCTACGCATTGATGATATGTTAAAAATATTAGAAGGATTCAGATGGTTTATTTCTCTAGACCTTACAAGTAGTTTCTGGCAAGTAGAATTAGATCTCAAGGATAGAGAAAAAACTACTTTCATTATCAGATTTAATACATATGAGTTTAATGTTATGCCTTTTGGACTCTACAATGCTCTTACAATATTTCAGAAATTAATAGATACTGTTTTACATGATATCTTATAGCAAAATGTGGTTGTATATATTGATGACATTAACATTAGCACTAAAATATTTGACAAACATCTCTTACAACTAGAACAAGTATTTTTACGTTTATAATAAGCTAGACTAAAACTAAGTTCAGAAAAATGTTTCTTCTTTGAACAAAAATTACCATTCCTTAGATATGTGATTAGTGGAGAGGGTATTCAAATAGATCTAAATAAAACAGCTTTCATGAGAAACTTTTCAGTACCAAAAGACTTGACACAATTCAGAAGATTCATTATTTTAATATCATATTACAGAAGATTCATAAAAGGCTTTGCTAATATCATCAAATCTTTAAATAGATTAAAAAGAATACTTCTTTTATTTAGACACAAGAACAACAAGATACTTTTGAACGATTAAAAAGATGTTTGATATTTCCACCCATTTTTGTATACTTAGACTTTGAGAGATCTTTTATTTTATATACTCATGCTTCTTTCTTTGCTCTAGAAGTAATTTTTTCTCAAAAAGATAATTAGTAAAGAGAATGAGTAATCGTATACGTAAGTAGAACTTTGAGACCTCCTAAAAGAAAATATTCTGCAACTAAAGTAGAATGCTTAGCTGTTATATAGGCAATATAATATTATCATTATTATTTACATAGATATAAATTTACAGTAATAAATGATCATGCTTTTTTAGCTTATTTGAAGAATATGAAAAATTTTATTAGATGACTTAAATATTGGCTAATGACTTTTAACTCTTATGATATTAATTGCCTTAGAAAACTTCATTCAAACATAGATACTTTAAGCTGGATACAACACTAAAGAGTTTTTTAACAAATTTATAAAAGCAAACAGTTTTATTCTTGTAAATATTCTTACAGATAATGAATTTTGATTTTAACCTAACTATAGATTTAGATACATATTTTTCACTAGTACACTATTTATAAGAACTTAAAATACTAACACATTTAAACCAACAGCAGTAAGCAGCATTTAAAAGAAGGTCAAGATATTTTATTGTGATAGAAGGATAGCTTTACAAAAAGAATAAACAGAAACCTTAATGACCTTTAAAAGTTATAAAAATTAATGAAGTTAATATTATATTATACAATCTGCATTTTAATCCTTTGGCAGGACATTTTATATTAAAGAAAACCTATAGAAGAGTTAAAGTAAGATACTATTGGTCACAAATATATGAAAATGTATAATAATATATTCTAACTTGTAATGAATATCAAAAGAGAAGTAAAAATAAAAGGATTGAACCATTGTATTCTATAAAAGTTGGATAACCCTTTGATCAAGTAGGAATGGATATTATTAGACCTTTACTCATAACAAACAAAGGAAATAAATATATTGTAGTAGCAACTGATTACTTGACTAAGTAGCCTGAAGCTAGAGCTCTTATAAATGCAAAAGCATTCTCAGTAGTTTCTTTCTTTTATGAGGATATAATTTGTAGACATAAATGCCTTAAGGAATTATTAACCAATAGAGAAACATATTTTGTAAATAAAATATTGGATTCTCTATGTAAAGAATTGGGAGTAAAGCATAAGTTAACAACTGCATATCATTCTCAAACTAATGGTCTTGTCAAGTAATTTAATAGGACTTTATGTGAAATACTAGCAAAATTTGCAAATGAAAATAAAAATGATTGGAATGATTTTCTATCATTCACCTTATTTGTATATCATACTGTTAAATGAAATAACTCTTGAACTAATGATTAATATTTTAATGGAAATAGTATTATTAGAACTGTCTTGATGAGAGCTTTCCAACGAATATAAGCTCAACCTGATTGGATCAATATTTAATGAGATATTTCGAAAAGATTGTTAAATATAATTCTATAGATCATTATTAAACAGAGCCGTAATTTCTTAACGCAAATTAGCGATCGACCGGTCGAAATTACGAAAATGACAGAAACGATGAAAACTATCATAATGATGAAACTAATGGTAATGCTATTAACGAAATTGAACGAAATTGAAAAACTCTTTCTCTTTCGTTAGATTTTGTCCAAGAATTTTTACGTAAAAAACGTGTTCATTCAAAGGCGGCCAAGGCTTAGCCTGCGAACAAAAACAACAACTCCCCTTTTCAAAAATATTCCTCTCTTTATTCCCCATACCCTCAACTAAGAAATATTTCGTGGTTAGTCCAAATGGTGATGTTTTTTTGTTAAAATATTTTTTTTCGCCACTTCTCTCGAATATTTTTCTCGTTTATTTTTCTTTTTCTTTTTTGCTTACAAAAAGTGGACATCAAGGAGTATCTGAAATAACGATCAGGATCGACATATCTTTAGGTGTAAATAAATCTCACGTGATGACTATCCAATCACCTTTATAAACAACAACATTCTTTTATAGATCTTCTGACATCATAAAGTCCGCTGAACTTAGCAGAATTTTCCGGTTCTCACAACTATGTGTTTTGGGCTCTATGCTTTTGCCAGCAGCTATAATCTGAATTAACAGACATATTAACATGAAAGTTTGAGATATCCGAAGAGCCTTTGATGGAACTTAGTGTTTTGGGCGCTCCTGTTGTGGAAGGTCATTGTAACTTGAAATTAACCAGGCATTTTAGCTAGAAACTTGTTGGAGTTGGTTGTCTTTTTTAACCTTTCTTTTTTCAGAAGCTAATCTCGGGTTCGTGTGTTCTGTAAGGTGTTAATTTTTTTTAGTTAAGGGATTAGTGGTTAGTTTAAGAAAAAGCGTTGTATTGCTGACAACTTCATTAGCTTGTCTCGTTGACGAGTTGTTCATTAAAAGTGGTTTTAGTGGACTTCTTGGAGGGAAAAGCCAGTGATTGATCGATTCAAACAGGCTTAAAATAGAGTCACGGGGGTAGCTACAGTTTAGTTTAGATTTTCTTATTTGTATCTTTTGCTTTGTTTTACATAGATTAGTACATTTAATATTATGAATCTAT
>CAJVPP010002694.1:0-13838 GCA_910592005.1 Funneliformis mosseae
TTAAGTTACGTGACATTACTAGCATGTAATCACGCTTAAAAAGTGGTGTTCAGAGACTTTTGGTGACCCTCTGTATAATTTGCTTTAATTTCCTATATTTCTGCATAGAAATATATTGTAGAAGAAAATTTTTATTTTCAAAAATCCATCCTCTTATTATCATTAATTTACTTAAATAATAATAGATTTTAAAGTATTATATAGATATGTTTATATAAAAGTCTCTATTAATGATAATTTGAACTAAAGTATTCTACTTATTTACTCTAGTTGATTAATATAACTTAAAAAATCAATTATTTCTGAAGTAAAATGACTCATATCTTTTAAACAACTTGTAATTATTATTTTATTCTAAATTTCTTATAATATTATTTAAATTAGGATGTCTGTTATATTTTTAATATTAGAGAAAAAAATCATTAAATAAGTAATATAAAGAGCTTTATTAATATTTACTTCTTTTTGCCATATTTTTAGAAGGTTATTAAAGGTATCCTTTATACTTCATAAAAAAATTCTCTGAGTATATAGAATACAAATTGATAATAATGTATTTATATATATTATTTCTCAGTAATTCCTTATAGCTTTTTTTGGTTTAATAGAATTCAAGATGATTTACTGTAATATATTTTTAATCTATTTCTATTTATTAATATCTTTAAGACTTTGACATCTATTATTTACAGTTTGTATATACTGTTTCAAGAATATCATGTATAAGATAAGATCCTTTCCAATGATTTTGTAACTTTTTTTTGCCTCTTAAATTAGCTTTTATAAAGTCTTTTATTTTGAATTATATCTTTTTTAATTTATTATTATGTCATTTTTTTTTCTGTTGAGATCATTTGATGTTTATTTAGCATTTATTTTGTTATTTTTGAATTTGCTAATAATTATTTATATGCAGTTTATTATATTATCATAAGAGTCAGGGTTTATTATTATTTGTGATTGTGGAGTTTAATTTAAGAATTCTATAGAAATAACAGTTTCGTGTTCATGCATTAAATAGAAAAGTTCATATTATATAGTCTCATGTTCTTTAGTTTTATATATAAAGAAAGCTAAAGAAATATATAAGTTTTAGTCATTTTTGTTATCATTCGCAAATTTGCCAATATATTATATAGTGTTCAATTAAACTGTTTAACTAATTCATTGGTCTAAGAATGATATGCTAAAAAAGCTTATGTTTTATTCTATTTTTTACAATAAGGAATTTTGTTAACAAAGTGAGTCTCTCTATCTGTTAAAAATATTCTAGACATTCATAGAAACATATGATATCCTCATAGAAAAATGTAATCACAGAAGAGTTTTAACATCTGGTATCATTCTAGCCTTATGTCATTTAGTAAGGTATTCAGTTGCTATAATAATATATGCATTTTTATTTTAGATCTTTAGTAATAGTTCAATGATATCCATTCTGATTCTATTAAAAGGCTGTTCTATTTTAATAGGATGTAAAGACTCTGTTCTTTTATTTTTAGTTTTTATCATAGATTTGTATATATCTTCTTATGTTTTCATATATTTGTAACTAATAATATCTAATCTTTATTCTTTTAAATAGATTTTTTAATGTAAATTGTTTAGCTAGCAGATTCAGATGTAAATTATATAATATAACATTTATTTTATTTTTTTTACTACTTTAAAAGGTCTATTTTGATTCTTTCTATTTTTTATATAATTATCTTTCTATAATAATAAAGTATTGAGCCTTTCTTTTTATACTTATTTGATATTTTTTAGTAAAATAGATCAGCATTGATAAGTATATTAAAAATTGAATAAGAGAAAAATATGTAATTAAGTCTATAGTCAAAAATCTTTTATTAATAAAGAAGTAATACAAGAGTATGTAGAGTTTTTTATATTATTTGCTTAAAGATTTTTTTGTTAATTCTTTATTTAACTTAATGTATCTACATTAGCATATTATTTTCTAAATCAATTTATAATATTAAAGTTAAAAAATTTTAAAGTCATTATTTATCTTTCAAGTTTACTAATAGGATTCATATTATTTTTTAAGTATACTAAGATAAAATCATTTATTATAATAACAAATTTATAGCTGTGCAAATAATGATGAAAGTATCTAATTATTTATATAATAGCAAAACATTCTTATTCTGTGATTATATAGTTTTACTTATATTTGTTAAGTATTCTACTAATATATACGATAACTCGTTTCAAGTTATCATTTTCTTTTCTACTAAAATTACATCTAAAGCAAATATATAAGCATTAGTAAATAGGATAAAGGATTTATCAAAATTAGGATATACTAAGATTAAAAGTATTGTTAAATATAATTTAAGTGCTTCAAATGCTTATTATTGGTCATTTATTTATAAATAGGAAATATTTTCTTTAATAGCTAGTATAAGGGTTTAGCAAAAGTTAAGAATCCTTTAATAAATTTTCAATAATATGAAGCTAAAGTAATAAAACCTCTTAATTGTTTTAGTTTTTTGGATTAGAGAAATTCTTTATTACTCTCAATTTTTCAGTATTCGTCTGAATGCTTTCTTTACTTATAATATAACTAATAAAAGATAGCTTTTATTTGAAGAAGAAATATTTTTTAGGGCTTAGTTTTAATTCTGCATTTTTTAATAATAGAAAGACTTATTCTAAATATAAAAGATATTTCTCAAAAGTCTTTGAGCTGATATTTATATTATTAACATATATAATAATATATTGTTATAATATTTCTCTTAAGATTGTATACATTAGATGTTAAAAAGTAATAAACATATTATATAATCCAAATAGCATAACAGTAAATTTATAGGTGTCAAATTTTATAATAAATATTGTTTTTTCTTTGTCTTTAAAATCTAATTTAACCTTTAAAATTCACTTGCAAGATTCAGTAAAGAGAATTAAGAGGATCCTGATAATATTTCTAATATATTATCTATTCTTAATAAAAGATAACAATCTTTTTTATTACACTATTTATTTTCTGATAATCTATATTTAATCTTTTCTTTTTATTCTTCTTTTTTTATTATAACTACTAGAGAAATTTATTGACTATTGAATGGTTTGATTAATTTATTTTCTAATATCATTGTATTTCTTCTTTTATAAATTTTTGATTTTAATAAAAGATCTGATAAAATTTTTGTTTAATTGATATTGTAATAGGATTAGATTGACGAATGTAATGCAGTATATTGCAGATATAAATATCAGATATATTAGATATATTTGATTTATTTGTTATATCCATCTATGTATTAATTCAATATAAATAAAGAGCAATAGAATCATGTAAACAGTAGTTCACTTATAATTTACTTTTAGTTTTCTTTTAGTTTTGCTTTTAGATACACATCTAGTAGTCCTTGTAGAGGTGCCTGGCCTAATATCTCACTTAGTATTTTGATATTTTGGATTTCTTTTATTCTTTCTTATTTTATATATATTATTATTATCTTTTATTTTATTGTCAATAAACATATTATTATACCTCTGAATCAATTGAGTTGCCTTACTCCTAGTCTTGTCGTAAATACACTACTGTGTAGATTATAAATCTTGAGAATAACCAAACTGAGTTGCTACATAAATTTAAAAGAATCATCACTCAAACACCCTGTCTAACTATCACAATTTGCAAAGATTGTACGTTAATAATATAATAGTACCTGTATTAATTGCATACATTATAACAAACGATCTTTTAAATTCATTTAATTTTTAAGAAAATAAGTCTTTATAGTTTTATATGAAATCATCAAAATCATTCTTTTGATTTTCATTTAAATCTCTAATGTGAAGCTTTTCTTTTTCTACTTTCTTATATTGGTAATAGGATTTCTTAAAAAAAAAATCTTTGTTATTTGACTAGAAGTTTTTTTCAATTTATTTGATTTCTTTATTATTTATAATTAATTAAAACAATATACTTATTCCTATAAGTTAGCTTTCTCTTCATATTTTTCATCTTCATCTTCATCATCATTATCATCAATAATATACAATAAACCCTCTATAAGTACATGCTCTTAAAACTGATTATTTTCATGTACTTAAGAAGTATATGTATTTATAGAATAGCTAATAAAATAGCATATAATATTACACAATTATCGTAATCTTAAATTTTTTGTTGATTTTATTAAAATTTGAATATTTTTCTCTGATATATTTCAAATTAAATATTATATAGCATAATTATAAGCTAAGGATTACTAAAATATGTATTAATATTTATTTGTCACATTGTATTTGTTTTTTTAATTTTAAAAAACTTTTCAATTTTTCTTACTAACTTTAAATATTCTTTTACATTATTCTGTTGAAGTAAAAATATATGTATATTATTCAAAATGGCAATAATAATGTTAGTACTAATAATAGAACTTTTATAACTATCATCTTTCTCTTTTAAATCTATATTTTTCTTATCAGTATTTTAAAAAGATAAGCAAGTTCTTCAATAACTTAATTATTTTCAGGAACTTTAAAAATAATATCCTCTTCAGAAATATTAAAGAATTCTTTTAACTGCATTGATAAGAAAGATTAAGAACTTAAATATTATCTGCAAGATCATTAAACACTAAATCTTTGAATCAATGGATATTTTCTAATGTATTTCTCACATCTGTTTCTTCATTGATATAAAAGAGAAGAATTTTTATATGTATTAGCAATTATAAACTGTTTTAACTTTAATCTCATCTCATGCTTTAATGATAAAATGAACTACTTATAAGATATCTATAAATATGTCTTCTACATGTTTACCTGCTTTTACATATTGTAACATTAAACTTTAAAAAAAATTAATAATTAATTTTAATTACATAAAAGGTATGCAAATTTTATATTAAAACTTACTATATATAGAAATAACGTTAATTTCTTTTAAAAATCATGATTATTTTAGCATTTATTAATTAGATTTTTAAGATTATGTTTAGTAGTAAAAAATGAATATTTGTGTATTATAAAGTAAAGCTATCTATTTTATAACTGGAACAGTTATCAATAAGAGTAATATATGTTAAACTCGATACTTTAGACTAATTTAATGATCAAATTCTCGAGTTCACTCTTAAAATAGTGATATAATCATCTAAGTTTTAGTATTATTTTGGTATATTATAAGCATATTTTAAATTTTTATTTTCTTAAAATAACGTGATCTTTCATATTTACTAATTATTAAAGGTTTTAATTTATGAAAGCTATTAGCATTTACATATCGCATAATTAAAAAACATTCTTTAATTACTTTATATCTAGTAAAATATTTGATTACAAGTATTCAATCTGGTTCTAATCTATAATTATGCAAGATAAGTATATTTTTCGTTTTACTTTTTTTATTCTTTAATTTATATTATTAAAATTTTATCTGTAAAATAGTTCATCTATATTGTAGATTCTTTTAAGAGGTAATTAGAATAACTTTTTCTCAATAAAGATAAAGCATTTGCAATTGCAATTTTATTAGCAAATAAAGCTTCTCCTTTAAGCTTTTGTTAATAAATTCTATTATGACTTTTAAATTTTTGAAGCTATCTTTAAAAAAATTAAAATGAATCCTAAGGAATCTCTAATCTATTAGTAATCAATTTAGTTTTTTTAATAAGTATTACATCATTTAAAATCATTTAATGTTAATAGTTTAAAACAAATTCTTTAAGTGCAAGTTCAAGGTCTAGATAGGAAACAGGTTTATATTATTTGATATTTGGATTAATAACTTCTAAACTAAGTCATTTTTCTAATATTTATAAAATATGAATTATCATACTTTCATCAACTCTAAGACTCCACTATTTTTTAATCTAATTAATATATTGAGCTCAAGTTTTTTTATTATTATCATAAGCATAAATACAAAGGTTTCACTTTTGAAATTCAGTAAGAGTAGTTCTTTTAAGAACTATTTTTAAGAAATGTATTATTAATTTTATGTTATTTAAATAATATTGAAATATTTATTTTAATAGAAAATGTGTAAAAATTTGTTAAATTATATAAATTTTTCATTTTTTTTTTAATTTAGATATATGATAGAAATTTAATTTATTTTTATAATAGTTTTTAATAGTTTGTTTACATTTTATTTCCTTATAAGTATATTCATATGATTATTTTTAAATTTTTTATAATTAATACTAATTTAATTTGATTTAATTATAGGAAAGTATATATTTATTTATATGCTTGTAATAATTTGGATTAATTTGTAATTGATTAGAAAATATTCAATAAAAAATTATTTTATTATAATATTATTTTCAAATTAAATTATTAAAATAAATTTTCTTCAAGTTTAGTTAATCATATCTAGACTAGCTTTCATGAGGAATTGGAGAAAAATCCAAAATATATATGGAGTAATTTAAATTAAATAATATATTTTACTTTAATATTATTGAATAGTTAATTTTGATTAGTTATTAATTACATGAATGTATTTATAGAGAGTGCTTTAATATATTTGGAATTCAGAATTACTTATACGTATAGAATATAGAGAGTGTATATTTAGCTTTAAGTTCTAAGCTTAAGACCAAATCATAATATATATATAGAGAGGATATACACTTATAGAGAGTGTATTTATAGAGAGTTTACTGTATTTCATTTCAATTTCATTAGCTTTTTTATTATTAGATTTATTGATAGAATATTTGATGATATTCTACTAGCACAATAACATTCTGTTTATTTTCATATAATATTAAGAGTCTTTTTTTGTAATTAATTATAGTTTGAATTTTTTTTTTCTAATCATTTCTAACAATAGCAGCATAAGAATCAGATTTGATTATAATGGTATCAAAAGGAATCACATGATCCAGTGATCTTTAAAAGAATTTCAGTTACTGCCTCTAATATTTTTTTCTTTATTAATATTAACTTTTATAGCTTTAGATGCTTGTTTAATCTCCATATTTAAATCTTTAAATAATTTTAAGGAAATTATACATTTAGTAGAGCCAGAATTAATAATAAGCAAAATTTTTATTTTTTTATATATACGTTATAATATAGGGCTGTAATTTTTTGATTTCTTCATTATTTAATAAGTTAGATTCTATAGGTTCATCTTTTTCTTTACAATAATGAACTCTTTTACTTTCTTAGCTACTGGTTTTTAAATGCTTTCATTACTATCTAATTGAATTTCAGGTTTATTACTATTGTTCATTAGTTGATCAAAGAATTGTTATAGTATATAAAGATTGACTATGCTGTTAATAGATGGTGCTTGTGATGATTTTTGTTTGATTTTTGTTTTAGCAGCCAGGTGTTTATTTTTTTTCTGGCTAGTCAATTATTAAACTACTTTTCCATTATCTTTGCTTTTTTCTTTATTACTATCTCTCTTATTTTGTTTATAAGGTGTTTCTAAAACAATCTTGAAGTGCATTCTAATTATAAGATAAGCTACAAATAAAGATAGATTTGAGGAAATTATCATTAGTTCTATACTATCACCCTATGGTAATACATCTTCTAGTTTAAATGCTACTCTTATGTATTGTTAAATACCAGCTGTGATAATAGCTGTAACAATTGCAGATTTTAGAGGTTATTACTTGTAATCATAGCAATATTACTAGCTAATATTATATTTTTACTAGAAGAATTCTGAGCATATACTTGTAGAATTTATAGAGCTTGATTGAATGGTAGTAACTGATTATTATTAAAGCTATTAGGATAATTTCTTTTAATATGTTTTGGCTATTTGTATAAATAATAAATTAGATTATTTCATTAAGACATTATGATTAAAAATGAATTCAGCTGATAGTTTGTTGATTATTGAATGTTATCATTTTGGTAAGTTTTTTTTCTAACATTTATTTGCTGAATCTATTATAATAAGTTGAGTATAGCTTCATTAAAGGAGTTTGTTAGAGTGGCTAGTGTGGCAGCTTTATATTTATTCATAAATGTCACTACTACATTCTGATCTTGGTAGATAAGTTTATAAGCCTTCACTCTATTAAGCATAATATCCTAGGTTTAATCATTATGAGGTTTCACCATTAAATGCAATTCAAGTAAGATACCATTAACTAATTTTCTTGTTTTCATTGCAATTAGATAAACAAAAGCTAGAGTTTCAATCCTTCAGTATAGTTTCTAAAGAGTATATACATAAATGTTGACAGATTTATTAGGCTATTAATATCTTTGTTCCATTTTTATGGTCTAAATCTCCACCAATATTTGAATTTAAAATACTGTAGGAAAGTTAATAACAAAATTAGTGTTATTTCTATTTTCTGTTTAGGCAACAATTCAATTTGCATATCCTACTGCTTGTGCTCGATTTGCTATCCACTATATCAATATTAATCCTTTCAAGTAGGCCAGAACACTTCTAATTTGGTAATTCTGAAAATAATTCTTACATAAATGTAAAAAAAATATTTTTATTTAAGAATTTTTTGAAAATTTAGATAAAAGATTTAATGATAAAGTATTTTCAGTATATCTGAAAAATTTTTTAGAGCAGTATATCAAAGTTTAACATTTCTGAATTGAGAGATAAAGAGATTTTAGTTTAGGTATTACAAAAATTAGTTATAAAAATTCTTATATTAGAGGCGAAAAATACAATTAATTTTTTTTGTAATATTTTTGATTTGATATGTATTCAATATTTTGTTAAAATAATAAAGTATTTTATAAACTTTTTTATTATAAATATTATATATATATTAGAAAAGATTTTTTTTGCATTATTGAAGTATTTTGAGTATACACTAACATTAAAACATGAATAGGATCATTAAAATTTTCCATAAATTTTTAATGCCTTTTTATTTATATTTTTATAACTGAAAATAATCTCTCAATCAGATTTAAATCTAGAGAATAAGGTAGTAGGAATTTAATTTTTCCATCTAATTCTTAAACAATATCAATAAAATCGCTATTATGATAAATTAACATTATCTATTATAAGAGGACTATTTTAACCAGAAAATGGATACATTTAAGGAATCTGATAGAACTTATTAAAAATTTATTAAGAATTTACATTTAAAAATATTTTAAGATAATTTATGGATCATATCACTTTTAGATAAAATAAAATCTTTAAATTTTTCTTTATTATAAAAACCTTTTATAATTTCTACAGTAATATATCCATCAAGTGATAATACAGGTAATATTATATACTTTTTTTTCACGTAAAAAGATATTATGCCAATGCCACCACCGCCAATGCCAGAGCTAATGCCAATGCCAATGCCAAAAAAAGCCGATGTCATCAATTAATTGGTTAAAGATTTTTAGGCCGGTTCCAATCTCTACTGACGAAATAATGATTATTTACTTTCCTAGACTTTATAATTTATTTATTCCATGATTCAATTAACTTTCTACTTCGATCAGATTTAATTTTTGTCTAATTTGCGCTTTAATACTTTATGAAGTTCAATATAAAATAAAATTTTGTTGGACATCATAAGCATGACTGCTCTTTATTTAATTTTTTGTTCTTATTTTTTTTTTTTTAACGATGTGGCACTGCCAGTCACTTTATTAATTTATTAAATCAAAACTGCTCTTTAATTTTTATTTTTTTTTTTTTGGATTGTTTCTAGTGATCGGTCGCCCGAATATCTATGACTGCGGCTCGTATGTCCGATATGTCACCGCCGAAACACTAGCCATCGCGATAAGCTATACAAAGCGAGCGCCTCATGGCTAACCCCCAATGCTATCATAGTACGATGGATTCTGGCCAATTACTGGAAAGAGGAGTCTTTACCAACCTAATTCGGAATAGCCGCCCGACACAGTTGATACGCCCAGACTGTCAAAATCACCTCGAGAATTAAGCTCGGGCCTCTCAAACCCTAATTGTACCATAGACGCCACGGCGTTTCAAATAGAAACCACACGACTCTTGTTCAATCCAAGTTACACAGCGTCTACCATAGATCCGTCATGACCTTTTAACAGGGATGACTCCCTTGCAGACGATGCGGCACTTGCCCATTACAGGCCCAAAACTGCTCTTTAATTAATTTTGGGAACAAAATACACAAATTAAGTCGTGTAACAAACAAAATTATGCAGGTTAGTATACAAAAATTGTTTCATAAACAAAAAAAAAATAAAAATAAAAACAAAAAAAAAAGTTTTCCATTCAATTACGAAAATTAACATGGCTTATTATAATTATATTTCATTTAATTTATTTCTTATTCTAATTATCTATCCCTTTTAGGAGTTGAATCATTTACTCCTCTAGGTCGTGCAGGCCATTCCTCTATTCTTTTCGAAAATAAAATTTATTTTTTTGGGGGAAATGTTGGAAATGAAAAAGATATCTAAACAAATGACGTATTTTTTCTTGATGTATCCCAACAGTTTAATGTGGATTTTCCGACATGGTCAGACCTTCCAACAAATTAAAAAATAAGATTTAAAAGTGCTAATGCAGCTATTACATTAAATAATAATAATAATCGTATTTACTTAATTGGAGGAGTAATGCAAAATCAAAATAATGTAGATTCCTTTACCTCACTGGTACATATATTCAGTCCAAAATCAGGACAATGGGAAGTACCAATTATTACGGGGAAATAACCAGCGAGACGAAGATTCGTACAAGGCGTTACTGATGATTTGGAAAATATTAATGTTTTTGGTGGATCAGCCGATCGCTTCGTAGGAAAAGAAATCGTTCAATATTTTAATAATATGATAATATTTAATACTAATGGTTTAACGTGGTCTGATACACTCATTGGCAATGCTCCTTCAAGCCGAGCCATCTATACTGCAACATTATTACCAAACGGTGAAATTATATATATTGGAGGTGTTGAACTAGTTGATAATTCTTTGAAAGCAGTAGATATTAATCAAATTCATATTTATTATAAAACAAAATACTTGGTCAGTAATGGTAATTATGCATTTGTAGTTACTATTATTCTTGTTAAATTAATTAAAAGTAATTAAATTTAAAAATTTTATTAATCAAGCAATAAATAATGGTCAAATTGAAATCGAATCCCGCCTTTATCATTCAGCAATATTAAGTATTAATTAATTTTAAATTTTTATTTTATTTTTTTTTATTTTAAAGTATTTTATTAAAATATTATATTAATTTCAGTTCCTGATGGAAGAATAATTATCTATGGTGGGGTAAAACCCACCAGAGATTTGTTAAAAGTTGCACCAGATTGGCTGTTTTAAATACTCAAACAACTCCATTTGAATGTACTGCACACAAGTATCTTCAAATAATGGTAAAGTTCCATCACTTGCAGCGCATACAGCAAATTTTGTTGAAAATTATATGATTATAACCTTTGGTAACAATACTTCACTTTAATTGCTATTTAAATCGCAAAGATTCTTATATTAACAAGTAAACGGATTTCTTGTATTATAGGAACTATTCTTCAACCAAATTTTTTTCCGATCTTTTTGAATACAAAAATTTATTTATTAGATGTTAGAAATTATGCTTGGGTTGATAGTTTTGAATTTGAAAATAAAACCACACCTTCAAATACGACCTCAACAATTCCTGCTTCGGCACCTACGACTTCTGTGATAATTCGTGATAATGATAGTACAATGAAAATTGTAATTGGCACAATAAGTGGAATTATATGTACCGGAATATTTATAGCAATTGGAATTTTTGGTTATAAATGGTACCAGAAAAGAAATCAAGATTAAAATATTATGATATGAGAATTTCTGGTAATAATATTTAACACAATAATTTAATTTAATTTTTCTTTAGATATCATTACAAAATTATATAAAAAATCGAATGAAATTTATTTGTTATTCGGGCCCATTAAACTATTTGAATTAGGTTATTCTTATAACGTAACCTCACGATTAAGTAGCAAGCATGAATATGAAGCATAATCAAATCCAAGATAATAAACGAGGCATTTTCGTTTAAATGAATAAAATAAACTGCTTTATATTTTCGGAATTTCAAAAGTACTAAATTTTAGATTTTGGTGCTTAAAATTGAAGATTTAAAAATATTTTCCACCTGCATATTTTAATTAGTTCTCTAATAAATTATCCCTAAAAAATTTACATACAGCACATTTAATAATATTTCCAAAACATTTCACCCCGCATGTATCTATGAATATGTAAATCGCAGTATAAAACAGTATCATTCTTTAATAAAGAGAAGAAAAAAAATAAAAATTAAATATTATAATTTTGGACGAGAAGAATTATTAAATAATATTTTGATTCAAAAGGGAGTTCAGTTTATTGAACTATAATTTAAGTAAATATCATCAATCCAACATACATTCAAAAACTTTATATGTCACGTTAGGCTTTGTAAAATTGACGTGGGACGTGATTGTGCGCGTACGAATAATAAACACAATTTAATGCAATGGACTATTGTTTTTAATTAAATAATAATCTTTTTAATTTGATATTAGTTAAATTCATTAACAAATAAACAAACACCGTATTTTACACTCTAAATTCTCTCGTTATCGTTAATCCAAATATGCCACGCGAAAATAATTGGATTTATAAAATAAGTCTTTAAGTTTTATTTTGTATTTAAGCGTCATAATTTCTAAAAATCTAGAAAAAGAATGTCTTCGGTTTCCAAAATTTATTTTTCGCGGCAAGAATATAGAAAAAAAGAATGATTCGAGCTACAGAATACTATTACCTTAAGTAATTAATGTTTGTTTCTTCAAGGGGGTAATTCTCAACTTCGCAAAATATATTTTCTTGATACATTTTTTTCTTACATTTTTATCTAGTTTATTAGTGACCTCTTCTTAATTAATTTAACACTTTAGTTGGTTTGTTGATAGTAGAATTTAGAAAGTTCGACTTTTAAGTTTGCACGATAATTAACTACATACGCAAATAAGCTATTGATGCTACATATTTTAAAAAATATTCTTCAAACAAGCTCAACATGATCACATAGGTCTGTGCGATAGTTTTGCTCCGAAAGTTAAAACGCCTGTGTAATCAATGTACAGTACATTTATTTTCATTATATTCAATTTCCTGATTTTTAATAATCTTAACGTTAAGCTGTTTGAACATAATGACCGGATTTTTAACCGGTTGATATAACTCCGCCGAAATTAATTTTCGGCCAGAATTAAGATTTTTGTTATTTGCAGAATATTTAGAATATTTCCAAATTAATAAATTAATAGTAGTTGCCTAAGTTATATTAATCGGTAATTTACCGGTTAAAGATTTTAGACCGAAATAACGAGAATAAAAATAATTATTTATTAATTTTGTTTATTATTAGCACTATTATTAATATCGTGCTTAAAAATATTTAATTATGTAATGTTTTCGTTCAGATGCTATAATAACGTTAAGTTAAATTGAATAACCTTCAGGATAGGATATTTGATTTACAGTACATGCGAATACATATACATTCAAAATTATTCAGATTTATTTTGCAGAAATTAGAACTACCGCATACTACTTAATATTAGGGATGCTAATGGTTACGGTCATAACCGGTGTTAGACCTGGAATCGTCTCAATCCAAGCTAACAAAACTAATAAACTTAATATCACAATTATCTTAAAGGCCTTTCCTAAGAGAAATTAACGATTAATAAACAAAAACAATTTATTATCATGATTCAATTGTGTATCACGATCAATCCTATGATGAAGACAAGAAGAAGGTTGAAAGTATAATATAGTAACTTTATTAATACTGTAGATTTAAAGTCTAGTCCCAAGACTTATTCAGAAAACTATCTGATCGAACTCTGTCGACTCAAGGTCAACTTACAGGTCTATTT
>CAJVPP010002695.1:0-13835 GCA_910592005.1 Funneliformis mosseae
TCACGACACTACTTTCCATTTACAGTGGCACCTTAAATGAAAATGGACTTTAATGCTACATACCTTTGTTTTGAAATTATTCTTCGTTGTCAGTTAATAAAAAAAAACTTCATGACTTAAAATGTACAAAAAAAAAAAAGAATCCCTATTTATCAACGATGAGATTGCCAAGCATTGTTAAAAATCCACCCATTGGTCGAATTTTGCATGATGATCCACATTGATTATCCAATAAAATTCGTTATAATCACGTGACAATTTTTTTTTAAGTTTCGATAGCGAAGAGAAATTTTTTATTTGTTTTATTCATAATTTCTTTTTTTTTCTATTTAATTTAAAATTTCGTGTATCAAAACGTTATCACAAAATAAAATAGATTATTATTATAAACCTTTTTTTATTGTTGCATTTGTGTAAAAGCTAAGTGAAAGCAATTCAAGTCAGTTGTAAAGCATAATTATTTTATATTAATACATTAATTAATATCTGAGATTTTCTCTAATAATTCTTTATCAATATCTTTATTTTCATCGATTCTCTCTGCTTGGTCAAATGAAACATCATTTTCAGACGGTGAAGCCATTACTGTTTCAAATTCATTTTCAATTTCAATGTCCATTTGTAAGCGTTTATTAAATGACTTTGTCAATTCATCAATAGATGTAGAAAGATACTCAAAACAATAAGTGCATTTCAACCCCATTTTCATAAAACATTCTTGATGATATGAGCATGGTTAAAAATCTTTATGATTAGCTATTTATGTGGTACAAATTTTAATTGAAATGATCAACATTTATATTGAACACGTATTATAAAAGCAGCTAATAATTTATGGCTTAGAAAACTTATGCAATACTGCATCATAATATATTTTCAAATTTGTGTATTATTTTCTTTACCTTTTGCTTCGTTTAGATCCACCTTTAGATTTTCTAGATCCACCTTCTATTAGAATTTTAAACAAATCTAAATGTCTTATATTTAAAATAAAGGTCTATGTGTAGTATATGGTCGCAAAAAAAGTAAAGAAAATAAAGAAAGATTTTGAAAATTACAAACATAAACACTAACTAAAGCACAAATGAGTCCTGAAATATCTTTACTAACTATTGAACTTCAAGTTGGCCATGAATTATGTCAGAAATATTATAATAATTTGGTATATTATGATTGTAATATTTCAAAAGAATCTAAAAAGCATAATAGTAAAGATACCGCTTACCATGGAAAAGATATTCAAGCAAAAAGGATATGCGTATCTCAAGAAACATCTCAGCAATTAGTAAATGATACAATGACTATAGAACAATTAGAATTACAAATTGAGAAACTTAAGAAAGAATTAATTTCTTTGAGGGAGACGCAAAAAAATGGTAATATAAATAAGTTGAAATTATTATATTTGATTAATTATCATTATTAATTACTATTAGAGTTCCGAATGAGTCGAGTCGAGTCGAGTTTAAAGATCAACTCAACTCAACTCTCTTTTTTCGAGTTGAATCGAGTCAAATTTATTTTATAAAATCTTTCAATTTGATTTGATTCAAGTTATATAAATTTTAAACTCAACTCAATTTGACTCAACTCAATTTTAACTCGATTCGACTTTGAAAAATAATAATAAAAAAAAAACAAAAAGATCAGAGGGGGAGAGAAAAAAAAGTGAACAATTTAGGTCATTGTTCAAGTCGAACGATTCAGGTCATTATTCAAGTTGAACAATTTAGGTTATCGTTCAAGTTGAATGATTCAGGTCATCATTCAAGTCAAACGATTTGGGTCATATTTCAAGTCAAATGATTCATCATCGTTCTTCTTGAATAATAAAAAAATATCATTCAAGTTAAACGATAAAAAAAATCATTCAAGTCGAACAATTCGTCATTATTCTTCTTGAACGATAAAAAAAATCATTCAAGTCGAACGATTCGTTATCGTTCTTTTTGAACAATAAAAAAATATCATTCAAGTCAAACGATTCATCATCGTTCTTCTTGAACGATAAAAAAATATCATTCAAGTCAACTTGAGTCAACTCAAATCAAGTTGAGTTTAAATCAAGTCAAGTTAAATATTTAACTCAACTTGAATTTGACTTGACTCGCAATCATCAAGTCAAAAAAACATAAACTCAACTCAATTTAAACTCGATTCAGCTTATCTGACTTATGAGATAACTTGACTCGTCCAGAACTCTATTTATCAATACAAAAAAAAGAAAATATTACAAATTATCGAAAGGATAATTATACATTTAATATGCTAAGTCCAATATATGAAGTATTTTAAAATTTACCACAGACATCTGTAACTGAATTAATGAATATAAAAATAGATGATATAAATGCTAAAAATAAAAAAAAAGGTATGTTTATTTTATAAAACTTATGAATTTTAAATATAATGATATTAATAATTCTTTTTTTAATACTTTTAGATAAATTATCATATCTTTTTTGTAATCAACCTTTACTTAATCCTTTACCGAAAAAATTACTTGAATATTTAAAAATATTGCAAAAAAAGTAAATTTTAGATTTAATTTATTTTTATAATAATAATATTGATTATATTAAAATATTTTGATTTTTTTAGAAAAAATATTAGAAGTTGATCATATAGAATTTTGTTTTATATATTATACAGAAACAAAAATTATTCTATTAGATATAAAGGCAGGTTATCCAATAAATATCAATTTTGAAATTTTATCAAATTGGATTAGTAATATTTAAGATAATTTGTTAGATATTATTAATTATAAATTAGCAAGTTAGTTTCACAATTTTTTATTATCTGTTTATAATGAAATTGGATTTTGAAAAACAAATACACTAATGATGATAATGAAAAAAAGTAAAAAATTAAGAGTAAGATTTAATTTATAAATATATTTTTTTATAATATATTTTAGGAGTTTGCTATTTATCACCACCAGTGATGATCACTGGTATCACATGATCATAATTAGCTAATAATAAATTAGTATTCATATTCAATAATAAATCAATGAATTTTAAAATTTTCAATTACATTTATTTTGTATTTATGTAAAACTATTTACAATATTTATATCCACTAAACTAAAAACCCGCTAACCCAAAATCTACTAGATTTATCACATCAGCTAAGTGTTCAGTTACTATTTTCTTTATCGACTGAGTCAGCTTTATGTTGCTTGCATCCTCTAATATTATGCCCTTTTTCTAGACAATAACTACAGATTTTAGACGAAGTTATATGTTAAATGTTATTCTTTTCTGTTGACGATTTATAATGCTTTAGAGGATGTTTTTTTGGCTTATGATATTTCAGGTTTGATATTTGGAGAACATTATAATTATTTATTATGGTAGCAGAGGAAGGTTCTTGAGTTTCATTATTCAACTGTAATACATAATGAACCTCTTCTATATTCAAGCCTGTATTTTGACGATATTTAATAATAAATTCTGTAAGAAGTCTAGTCAGTTCTGATATAATACTCTCTGCTATAGCTATCTGAATACTAGTCTTTGCTACTGATATCAAAGTATTGAATTTGAGTTTTTTGTTAAAATTTTCTTTAACATCCGATGTGTAAATGTTAGCAGTTCTCATTTGATTAATGTATAGTAATGGATTAGTGGTATAAGCTTTAGTTCTTCAAGTGATTGTAATATAATTATTTGTTTTAGATAGCACTGATTCAAATTAACGTATATGAATAAAGCCTATATGAAAAATGGCTTTGTTAGACTGAAGAAGAATTCAATACTGATATTGACACAATATCCCTTGATTAATAATGTATATACATATATAAAGTAATGTCATATCCTTAAGGATCATTATATAATGCAGTTTTGATTTTGAAGATGCCACAATATAATTGACCTCCCATATTTCTTGAATTTCTTTGTGATTGATGCTTAACAAAAGTTCTTGTAACCTAATTTGTGGTCTATCATATATATGTTTTACTATACTATTGGGTTCATCATCAGATTCGTTAACTTGTTTAATAGAAATCAAAGTTCTTTGATATAATAATGCTTGTTTCATTTGGCTTTTCTGAAGTGATAATGGGATAAGTACTAAAAAATCTTTTAAAACAGAATCGATGTCTTTGAAAATAGTATTATAAGTCAATAGAAGACCAGTTGATGGGTTTGATCCATAATAATCTCTGATTTGACTATATTGCACTTCTTTATCTAACTCATTTTCTATTATTTTTACTAATTCCTTTAATAGAGTTTCTCAATTCATATGTTTTTTAAGAATTCTATTTAGAGATTCAACACGTTGAGTTGATTCTACTCCCGCTGTAAAAACTTTCATAATAGAATATCTCACCTATGATTCACGATAAGGGTAAAGTTTTTTTTAAGATAAGACTGACATTGCTCATATTTTGTAAGCATTTCATTATATCTTGCTTCAAACTGACGCTGATTATAACTATTTCACATATGGTAAAAATCCTCAATAAAATTTTTGACCATTTCACCATACAATTTAGATTTGACTTTTTTTTTCACATTCTTGACAATATAGTAAATGCATAATAAATGGCGAGTTTCTAGATAAATAACTTAAATAGCTGCTATCATTTTTGAATCACTATTGATAAATAATATGATTAGTAGAAGGTTATCAGTTGCTTCTAGTATACATCGTAAAATCTAACTATAATCTGCCTGTATTTCATACTTTGTTAAGGCTTGAGCGAGGACTCTTGTCTTATAATTATTATTAATACTAACAAACAAGCTAAGCACCATTTCATAATGATTTGTCTTTGCTGTGTTATTATGTATGATAACATCACGAAATTTAGGCCAAAGTTTATTACGTTGTTAGCTGGTCATCCAGAAAAATCTGGTAAGTTCATTAGATAATTCTTCTAAATGCGATATAATAATATAATCAGGATTTTGATTGCGTAACTTCATAAGATATGAGAATATCATAGTTACATCAGATTTATCATGAATCTGAACACCCTGAAACTTTTGAATAGCATTATATAGATTCTTTTTTTTAATAAGGTATTGAGGAAACTCTTTGATAATTAAGTCATATTGTTACCCAACACCTAAATGACCATTAGTGATATAATGTTCAATCTTATCCAAAATCGTTTTAAGAAGGCATGAATTTTTAAAAGCTAAATCTATTGTTACTGAATCACATCGATGATTATGGTTATTATCAAACTTGGTGAGACGTATGATATTAGTATTTTTACCAAAATAAAAGCCCACTTGCTATAGACAGTTTGTTTTAGTCAAAACACTATCACGATGTAAATTAATATTCTCTACCTTTCTTGGATTATTAGTTCTAGCTTTCTAACAGCTATATACACGACAGCGAATAATAATTTTATCTATAGTATCAAGATCCTTACAATATTTTATAGCAATAAATCCTTTTTGCTTCGCATACATATTAACCACAATGTTAATCACATTCCAATCTTCATAAGTATCATTAACATTTAAGGTCATTTCTGTTGTATTAATACTATCAATCTCATTTATATTATTTTCTTCATTATTAGGTAATCTATTGATTTCACTTGTTATATCTAAAAGCACTCTGACTTGTATTTCTTTATTTTTAGGTTAAGATAATAGTTGATTACAATGATTTGATATTGAGAAGATTTTTAATATTGAAATGAAGTTAGAAATATTTTGAGAAATAAGGAAAATTTGAGAAATAAGAAAAGTATTCGTTCAATAAATCCTTCAAGTTAGTTTAAACTGCAATATAGTCTAATATCAATTTCTTTAACAAAAAGAAACAATTATAATGGATAGAAGAAAAAGAGTAATTGTAGATAAAAAATTGAATGTTTGACTTGTTTTAGCGTATAAATGATTAAATCAGTAATAGCGAAGAGTTACAATGCAAAACATTATATCAATCAAAAAATCAAGAAATATTATATCACGTGATATAACGTAAAGATAGTTAAAATAATTATATTACGTGACATGACGTAAAGATAGTTAAAATAATTACATTATGTGACGCAACATGAATTGGTCAAAATAAGATATATCACGTGATGTGACGTAAATACAAATAAACAAATAAATAAAATGTAATCACATGATGCTGGTGATGATCACTGCCAGTAATACAAAGTAATTTTCTATATTTTAATACATTTGTTTATTAAATTTATATTTATTTTTTATTTTTACAGCTAGGATATTATGGTTCTAAAGGTGAAATAATCATCAAGGAAATTTTGACAAATTTGTTTTTAAAAACAAATATTTTAATATTTGAAATAAACAAACCTTTAAAACTAATTAATTATTTACATGAAATATTAGTTCCAGAGGTAATATTAGATTAATAGTTCAAGATTTTAATGAAAATTTATCATTAAAAGAAGCAAGAGAAATTATGAAAAACAATATAAATTTGGTGCATATGTATATAACAATTAAATAATTATTATATTGTAATAAAAAAAATTCTAATTTTAAATTTTTATATAAAATTTAAGTTTGTGAATATTTTATGTTCTCATCACAGCAGTTGCGTAAATACAATATTAATTTTATTTATAAAGATAATATAAATTATATAATATTACACAATCAATTTTCATTTAATAAAATTCATTAAAACTTATTGTACACCTCCAATGCAGGTTAAATATCTACATCTCTGATGTAAGTTAAAGATGCCCTTCCAGTAATACTAACAAAAAATTACTTTTACATGATCATATAAATAATATTTATCACATCTTTCACTTTTCATTATTTATTAAGTATTCCAGGAATAGAGAATTTTTTTAGTGTATAAAATCATATTTGTCACATCACTATTCATAATAAACATTATGCTTTAACTCATAGTTAATGCCATAACTCTAACCAAAAAGTCACGTAAAGTGATTTTTTGTTAGTTAGTTGTGATTTATCAGAAGTATTATGTAATTTTTGTTAAAATACCAAATGATAATTGGCTAAAAAAATGTGTTCTAGCAAAGTAAAATTTCTTAAAAATATCAATAAATCATTAATAAAAAAATTAAAGAATATTAAATAATTAATTAAAATAAAAAAACCTACACATATTTATTATTTTTATTGTTTTATTTGAATTTAAAATGTAATTTTTTTTTTATATTTATATAATAAAATTCATAAAAATTTCTAAAAAAAAAAATCAAAGTTTTATCTACATAAAAAAAATTATAAAGCTTTTATCTACATAAAAAAAAAATAGTAAAATTTTTTTTACATAAAAAATTCATAATAATTTTAAGAAGTTAAGCCTGCATAAGAATCAGAGTTCAATATAACCTTGCACATTTATTAGTATCAAAATACTAATAAATAATTCTAAATTTTTCTGCTCAAATTATTATCAAAATGTGATATAATCAGATTTATAGAAGCTTCTAACATAGAAATAAAAGATTGTATCTTCTTAATATTACTCATTTTTTCAATAAGCCAATATCTATTATGCATTCTTTTGGTTAATTCACATACAGTAATTCTTTGATTCTTAGCATTTTTCTATTGCTCTATCTAAATATATTCTATAAATGATTCTCAACTTTCATACACTTTAAACCTTCTTTTTTCAAAAATTTTTGAAAAACATTTATCATATATTAGCAGTCAATAATTTATTGCCATACATGTATTCATGAAATATATTTATAAAGTAATAAATATCAATAGCAAAATAAGCAGTAACAATTGAAAAAAGTAAAATCTGACGTATATTTTCCTTTTTCAAGTCTATTTATCATAGCACAGGTTTCTCTAATAATTAATTATTGAAAGGAATAGGAATTTTTAGATTTCTTTGAAAATATCATCATTAACATTATACACGAATATTTTCTTGATACAAAAATCAAAGGATACACTTTTAACTTCAAATCTTTTTGCAATTAATATTGATAACTTTATGAGTGATATCTAAAATATAAAGGTTTTGAGTTGGGCATATAGGTAAAATAATCAAATAAAAATTGTCATATACTAATTAAACTACAGAGGGTGGACAAAAGTATTTGCACACTTTTTCACTCAATATAAAACTTATAATTTTTTTGTATTAATAATAAACGGTCAATTAATATTTTATTTAAAACTGATTAAGGTCTACATTTTGTACTAAGTAACTAGCATTTAGTTGTGCTACTATTTGCCATAATCACAGCTTAAATTCATTGTAGTATACTATCGACTAGGTTTTGATAGTATGCTTCAGAATTTCTTGCCAAGCCTTTTAACATATCAGTCAAATTAGATAGAGGTTTTTATAAGCTCAGATGCTTTTCTTGACTTCAGCCCAAAGATTCTCAATTGGATTAAGATCCAGATTTTGAGCTGGCCAAGATAATGTATGAGATTGTTTTTCACTTGAAAAATCATTGCAGTAATTCTTTAGTTTTTGCCATTTTTTTTAGATTTTCAAAGAAGAAAAATTTATTAAAAAAAAATAAACTGTTATTCTTTTTATTTTTATAATATAAATAAACACTTAAGTGTCATGTAAACGCAATTTGTTATTATGCTCATATGACTTTACTAGCATTAATTTACATTATGGAGGGTATGCAGATACTTTTGTCTACCCTCTGTATATAACAAAAATGTTGCTTTTTTAATTTACTATAAAAAGATTCTAGCAAATTTATTGAAGTAACTTGTAAAAACAAGAGAAATATTATTGAATCTATAAGTCTTATTTCTTAGTATTTTTCACATAATTTCTTTTAATATAACTTTATATAAAAGAAACAGAATAAGAATTAATAGTATTTTGAATAAGGCTTACATATCTAATCTTTATTTTTTATATATTATCGTGATCATAATGTCTCAGGATTTTTTAATAAATTTTTTGCATTCATATTTTCATAATATAGATAACGCAAAGGAGAATTTGGCACTCTTATTCACTAACAATAATGCTGAAAATTTTCTTTTTAATGCTCTTAGTTTTGATATTACTATGATCTAAAAGTATATAACAGAAAGATCAATGATAATACTTATTACAGATTATTATTAAAGCTTCTACAACTGTATATGTATTCTTACTACTTACAAAAAAATGAATACTTATATTCTAATATTTGTAAGTATCATAGATGTAAAGAGTAAATAGATGCCAATCATACTAGTTTATCTTATATGTTGAATCTATAAGCATCAACCATCTATAATACTTAAGCTTCTTTAGTTACTCTAAATACGCAAATATAATACCTCTAGTAGATCATTAAGAAATACAATATATTTTAACACAATATTCTTACTTCATTAAATAAGAAATAGATTCTGAAATATCTAATTTTAAATTCAAATTTTCAATAAGATAAATTTTTGCAAGCTCATAAACTTTATATTTAATGTTTGCTATTCTTTATGCTTCAGTTTATGTATAGGTTTACTAAGACCTAACTCTAACATTATATATTAGATGTAATTGTTAAAGATGAATAATTCTTAGCCACTTCTATTTCAACTAAACATCTAATAGTTTTTGACTATTTTAACCTATCGATTTTTAATAAAGAATGAGTATAGTTAGGAGAATTTTTATATCTCTCTACTTGAATTACATTTAAAGAAGCTATTCAAAAAACTTTAATTATCACAGAATATATGTCAGATAGCTATATCCTAGTTATTTAGCATTTTTCATTTAGAACATTTTCTTTTTATCAGATACTTGACTTGTAGTGCTTCATAAAATGACAGGCAAAGATTTTTAAATATCACTATTTATATATTTATATAAGTCTCATTTCATTCAAATATTTAAAATTAATAACTAACACTCTTTATTAAAAATTTCTATTAGAATTTCTAAAGTGCAGTCTATATAAAAAGAAGATCTCACTTTTTATCTGATATAAGATTTAATACTAACATTATTATTAGAAGAAAAGAAGTTAGAACAGATATGTTTTTTTGAAAAATAATAATAAATGCATAATGTTATAATAGTAATATAAATTAAGTTAATTATTATTTGACATTTCTGACTAATTCTAAAATCATATCACTTAATTTGCTCTCACTTTAGATGATCTCTATTTATGAAATTTCTTTAAAACTGCATATCTATAAATTTAATGATCATATAATAGAATTTTTGTGATTGCACGTTTTGATTAAATGTTCAATTTATTGATTTTTAAAATATATAATGATGATTAAAAATATTGCATCACTTTTATATTAAATTTAAAATATAAATTATAAAAGCTCGCATAACAAATTTATATTTGTTTTAAATTCTGAATCTCTAACATTATTTTAAAATAATCATAGTATAATTTTTGTATAAATTGTTTGATTTATAAAATCGTAAATTTTTAACTTTTTATTTAGAATAATGATAATATTCTGTTTTACTTTTATATTATTCATTATGTAATCCATAATTCCTATATTTTTCATTGCAAATAAAGCATAGAACTTTATGGCTAAATAAATATAAAATTATAATTATCAATCCTTTTAAAACTATTTTAGAATTTTAAGTATGTGAAATACTCTAACACAGATTTGATAATTAACTTTAAATCAGATTTTGCTTTAAAGGTAATAGACTTCTTTTTTTCATATTATTCAAAAAAAGATAAATCAGATACTTTATTTTCTGATTTCAAATTTATGAGAAGGTGACTTTTGATGATTATTATGACTTATACTCAGTTTTTTTTATATTTTTTATATAAATTAGAATGAATTTTATCTATTAAAACATTTGGTAATCACTTAATTTAGTATGCTAATCTAAATATTGTTACATAAAAGAAGACATAGATGATGATGATCAAATGGATAACATCAATCCCTAGAAAATCATATATATTTTCTATATCATATATGTCATCTATAGCATATATTTTTTTTATATAATATCTTTCTTTTATTTATTTTATTTTATTTATTTTATATATTTATTATATTATATTTATTTTACTTATTTCTTTTATATCTTTGGTAATTTTATATATTTTATTTTATATAAATAGAAGATATTTTTTTTTAGTTTAGCAGTATGTTTGATAAGTAGATTTATAAGATAGTTTAGTTTAATTCTTTTAATATATTTATATAGTACAGAGTGTTAACTGAGGCAATACTTTATTTGTTATAGTTATTAAATAACTGTTAATCAATCAACATTCTTTTAAACTAAATACAAAATAAACTTACTGCTTACTACTCATAAATATTGCTTCGTTTATCACTCATAAGCATCTCAAAGAACTAACTATAATAATATTTAAAATTAATACTATAGCTCTGAACGGTTCAGTTCAGTTCAGATTAGATGCCAATCCGTATCTGAATTGAAAATTTCAGTTCAGTTCAGTTCAGATTATTAATCTTAAAAATGCTAATCTGAATCTGAACTGAATTGCAGACCGGTAAAAATCTGAACTGAACCAGAATTTTTAGATTAATCTGAAATTACAATTTGATTATATAAGAAATTCACAATTTATATGCGAAACTCTAGGAGAATCACAAAAATCGCGAATTTCTCTTCAAGGTTCACAAAATTCGAAGAGAAATCGCAATTTTTTGTGACTCTCCAAGAGTTTCGCAATAATTTTGCAAAATTCTAAGAGAAATCGCAAAAAATTGTGATTCTCCAAGGTTTTCGCAATTTTTTTGTGAAATTCAAAGAGAAATCGCAAAAAATTACAATTCTCTAAGAGTTTCGCTAAATTTTTGCAATTCTCTTAGAGAATTCGCCAATTTTGCGATCTTCCAAGAGTTTCGCATATAATTAAACTAAACTTTTAGATTAATCTGAAATTATCAGTTTAGTTCAGATTTTTTCAGTTCAGATTAGAATTATAATCTGAAAAAAATTCGAACTGAACTAAAAATTTTCAGATTGATTTTTATACAATCTGAAACTGAACTGAACCGATCTGAAAAATCTTCAGATTAATCTAAACCATTCAGAACTTTAGTTAATACTTTATTAGACTTAATCATGTTAACTTTTTTTTATGATTGTGAATCAATTTAAATTAGGTAATAAACTAATAAATAATATAATTAGCCCTAAAATATAAGCATGAACAAATAGAATCTATTATAAAATAATGAGATTATGCAGTTATCTCTATTTCAAATTATTCATATTTAATAAAATAAGATCTGGCTTTATATTTACCTTCTAAACTTTTCTTATTATCATACTTTAACTTACATAATAGGCATATTTTCTCGTTAGTAATTTCAAAATAATCAAAATCTTCACTACTAAATTCTCTATATAAATTATAGTATTGATTTAATGTCTTATTACAGAAATAAGTACAGTCATAAGTTGAATTAGTTCTATTTGTTTGATATATGACTGATAAAATTGTTTCTGCAAAAGTTATATGATTCTGATCATTACCATTGATAATAGTTTTCAAAATTATATGAATCTGATCATTTACATAATCTATAATATTTTAAATTTGAGTATTATTAATCTAGAAATATTATTTATATTATAAGTAATTAACTTAATTTTATCAATCTCAACCTCTTTTTCTTCAAATAGTATAAGAATATTTTTAGTTCTATGTATTTAGATTCACAAATTACCCAGAATGATATTAGGTAAATATTATAATATTTTTTGTATATTATTAATCTTGCTGTCTTATTTCTAGTCTTACTATTAGCTATAATACTTTTACTTTTTCTTTGAACATAAAAGAATAATAATATAAGCGTAAGATTTCTTTTAGACCTATTCTTATAACCTCATAAATCCAATAAGCTAATCTCTGTATAGAACTCTCAATTGCATTATTTAAGATAGACTTATCATGTAGTTCAATTGATATTATTGAAAAAATAGGTCTAAAAAAATTACGCTTTAAAATTTGTTTAGTAACTTAATTTTTATTAAGCAGTTATATAGAAATTAGTCTAGATGTTTTATTAGATGAGGCATCCTCATTATTAGTACAAGTAATCATTTTTATGTTGTATAATAAGTTATCTTGAATCACTTTAATGTCTGCTTCCTTAATATATAACAGAATAAGAATATTATGATTACCTATACTAAGTGATATTTTTGAATCTTAATCATTACTAATAGTAATAGTTTTTTATCACGTGATAATTTTGAATCTACTATTATTTTTGTATTAGATAATAAATTTTTAGAAAAAGCTTGATTTTTGACTAACTTATATTAAAGTCTCTTCTCCTTATTGTATTATCTTATTTTATCATTTACACTTTTTTTAATATGTGTTTCATTTAAGAATTTATCTATCTCTTTCTTCTCTGATGGCTTGAAGTTAACTTTTAATAACACTTCTAATATCACATTTGCTTTACAATTAGGTATATATTACTTGAACTAATCTATTATAGAATTATCATTAGCAGATATTTCTGGTAACCTCTCTAGTATTGCTTCTTTATTATTTTATGGTTACCTATTTACTGCTACAGAATTCTTTTCTATTACAACAAGCCTAGCCTTAAGCTTAACATTTTTCTACTCTAAGTTTTTTACTTTAGTATCATATCTCTTATTATATTTTTCATTCACTTTTAAAGTCTTAGCAATCATATACTTAGGTTTAACTATTTCAGTATTAAATATTAAGAGCTTGTTTCTAAGATCAGAAATCACAGTATTCTCTTTTCTAAACTCTGTATTCTCAACCTTAAGTTTAATGATATACTATCATCAGTAAATTTAATAATGCGAAGTATTACATAAACCCTACGCTTCGTAATCTTACGTAAGGTTACGAGCCCGTCGAAAAACTTACGTATCGTAGTACTTCGATATTT
>CAJVPP010002696.1:0-13835 GCA_910592005.1 Funneliformis mosseae
GCCATTTGCCTTTCCTAATTATTACACAATTTTTATGGATTCTTATTGGATAATTCTAAATCACGTGATTTGTGATCGGTGTCGAATATTGAAACAAAGTCACGTGATTGTCGAGTATAGACTTCCGGCACCATAAAAGAAATATTATTCTAAAATTTTAGCATTATAAAATATCATCCTAAACTAATTAGGCAATCAATTAATATAATATTTTATTGTTTTTATAGAACAATATAGACAAAAATTTATGTAAGACATTTTAGAAAATATATAATTTATTATTAATTTATCATTAGAATTTATAAATATATAGAGAGGAAAGGTAACGGAAAAATGATAAGTTTGATAGAAATACATTATAAAAAATTCAGCATTTTATTTTAGATATTTAAAATTGAATTGGTGTTTACTAAAATATTTTTTTATAAATTTTCTAGTTTAATGATCATTAACAAAAATGACTTAATAGTATGAAAGCATAAAGAACAAATGAAATGGTAAATAATTTTATTAAATATCATTTATAATAATCTTTTTTTTTATAAAATAAAATTAGAGAATAATTTAAATTCAAAGGATGAAAATTAATCAATTTTTAATAAATCAAAATTTTTTTGTTTTTTATGTTTTTAAAAAAATTTGCGAATTATAATACAAAAATAATTATTAATTGATTTTTTTTTAAATTTGAAATAGTTTTTTTTATTTTATTTGTTTAATTTTCATTATATTTTATATCATATATTTTAATTAATTTATTTATAAATTGCTTAAATTTTTTTTTGTTTTATTTTTAATTTAATTTTTATTAGAAAGCTTTGATTTTTTAATAATTTATATAGTATTAGCTTGAATTTTTCATTTTATAATTTTATATATAAGTAGTTAGATTTTGATGTAGAATTTGATATTAAAGCACTAGTATAAATATCATCAAATTTAATAATTTAATCAGTAAGATTAGATATTAAAGCATTAAATTCATTTTGAATAAATTAAGAATTATTAATTTTATTGATAAATTAAAAATATTTGATTTTTTTGTAAACTAAAACTAAATATATTATAGATTAAGCAGTTGATAAAATTGAATTTGAGATAGATAAAGATAAAGGATTTGATCAAGGTACTTGTTTAATAAATTAGAAAATAGAAAAATATTAATTACATAAAAAATTGAAATTATGTAATTTCAGATAAAATTTATCTTTTATATAAATTTAAATAAATCGCATTTTATTATAATTATTTAATTTGTAAAATGACTACCATTTGGATGAAATAAGGTAAATTTTACTTTAATTGATTTAATAATCTATCACAATGCATTAAAATTAAATCTTAATATTAATAATAATTGTTAATTCTAAAGCTAAGACTATTTCTACAATATTTATTAAATGAATAGATAAACTTTTAGAAAAATATGTAAAATATTTGCAAAATTAATATAATATAATATAAAAAAAAGTTTAAATATTTATATTTTAATATAAATAATAAAACAAATAATAATAAATTAATATAATATAATTAGTTTCTATATTAATTTCACAATGGTTTATATTTTTTGCAGATTTAAAATTAGTAATAAATGTAATAAGATTTTTTTCAGTTTAATATATAGAAAGATTTCAATTTATCAATAAAATAAAATATAATAATATTAAAATTTTAAGTTGTATAATTTTTTTCAAATCTCATATAACTAATTACCATTCTAATAAAATAATTACTTAAAATTTTTCTTTATAATCTGAAATATATAAAATAATTAATAATTAATCAGATATATTTGATTTTATTTTATTTAATATAAAAAAAGCTAAATTCAAATTTTTTTTTAAAGATAAAAATTGAAAATAATTTTTTTTTAAAAAAAAAAATTAAATCAATATTGATTTTTTTTGATAAAAATTTCAAAAAATTAGATTAATACTAATATTTTTTTAGTTTATTTGTTAATTTAATTAATTATAATAATTACAAATACATGAAAAAAATATAAATTTAATTAATTTTTGATAAAATATAATAAAATTTTGAATATTAATATAATACACTATATAATGATAATAATTAAAGTGAAATATAAATTAATATAAAAAAAAGTCAAAATATAAATTAATAAATCAAAGATTATTTTTATAAAATAAATTAAGAACAAAATAAATTAAGCAAATTATACTTTATTAATTAATCAATTAATAAAAAAAAATATATAATTAATTAAGTTTTATTTCATAAAAAATCAAAAAAATCAAATAATATTTTTGTAAATATAAAAGAAAATAAATAAAAAAACCTAATAAATAGAATATTTACAAAAATGTAATATAAAATATAATATAAATCATACTAAGAATATTTTTTGTAATATATTTAATAAAAAAACCAGCAAAAAGAATATTTACAAATCTATAATATAAAAAATATATATAAATCATAATTTCTATTAAAAGATATTTTTTTATAATAAAAATATAATAAAAAATAATATTTTCAAAATAAAAAGACTGATTAATAAAATCAATAAAAATATATTTTATTTAAAATATATTAGTTAAATTTAATATAATACAAACGTATTATAGAAAGTTTAAATCACAAATTTATTTTAATAATAATATAGTAGTATATTATTATAATAGTAATAATAATAGTTATTTAATAGTTATATAAATTACAAATTTGATATTTATAAATACAATAATAAAATCAACCAAATCATATAAAAATTAGTAATCAAAAAATAAATTAAATAAAAAAATTAAAAATAATCATTATAAAATCATAATATTAAAATTATATCTTTATCAAATAGTTAAATAGTATCATGTTAATTTTTATAGACTGAATTTTATTAAGTATAATAAAATTATAGATTATACTTATATTGTAATTATGGAATTTTTAATTCAGGTTGATCATATCCTTAAGTCTCTATTCGAGGTTACTAACTGCAGCTTACTATAATAAAAATGTTAGAATCTATCTAATTCTTAACTTTACTAAATCTACATATTAAACTTAAATCTATCAAGTATAAAGACTTAAAAAATGAGATTATAAACAATTTAATTAAAGAATTCAGATGACAAACTCAATTATAAATAATGTGTAAAAATCATGTTAGATTATATAAAAATACAAAAAAGTAAAAAAATATAAGTTTTAATTAATTTCTTTATTAATATTAAAATTTGTATTCACAAAAGAATTTACAAATCTACAAAAAAATTAATTTACAACATAAGCAAAAAGTCTATCTAATTTATACAAATTTCTTTTAATATAGCTAATTAATTACTATGCTATAAAATTAACTAATTTGATAAATAAAACATAAGTATACTAAAAATTAAAAATGTTTATCATAATTAAAAAAATGATGCAATTGAGTTGCAACTTGTGATGCAATTAAATTTTCTTATGATGCAATTAAATTGCAACTCAATTAAAATTTAAAAATAATTATAGGGATCATCTTTACTAAAAATAATAAAAATATATAAAATAATATAATTTATATAATATAATAAAAATAATAATAAAAGGTAGAATATTAAAAATAAGTATAATATTAAATATTTCTAGACTTTGTTTAATTTGTGAAATTAAGATTATCATTAGTATTTAGAAGATCTACCAAATTATATAGATCCTTCATATTTTCAGAATTCGCAGAATTCTCAGTATTTTTAAAATTCTAAATTATAAGATCATTATACTGCATCATCTACATGACTTCATTATTATTAGTTAATTATTCTGTTAATAATATATTATATATATATTATTTAATATTAACTATAAATTATATTAAATTTATTAATTATTAATTACTTACAATATTAATTTTAATATTAAATTAATTAATCTATCATTTTTATATTAATATTAATAAATTATTATTTAAATTTTAAAAAATTAAAGATTTAAATTCAATTAAAAAAGATTTTAAAAAAGCTTACATTGTTAATTTATTTAAAAAAAAAAAAAAAAAATTTTTTTAAACTATGTTAAATATATTTTAATATATCTTCTTTGATAATTATAAAATAATCATTTATTTTGAAAAACTCTCTATTTTTTTTATATCTTAAATATTAATGTTAATTTTTAAAATATTAAAATTTATTAAAAATTAAAAAGAAAATTTATATAAAATCTACATATAGTAATACTTAAATTTATATTAAAAATTATATATTATTATTATTATTTTTTTACTTAGCAACTTTATTCATTTTTCATCTTTTAGCAATTTACATAATTTAATTCTTTTTATTTAATATTATAATATTTATTTTTATAAAATTTTTATATTTTATAATTATTAAATCATAGATTTTTAATTTTTATTTTAAGATCAAATTTTTATTAATTTATATATTTTATATATAAATTTTTTTAAATATAATTTATTTATATAAGAACTTTTAAATTAAATTTCAGTTTGTAATACTGTAATAATAAATCATTTAACTTAATATTAAAATAAATAAAATTATCATTTTCTTCTTTATAATTTTATAAATAAATTGTTAGTTAGTTAAAAAGATTTTTTTTGAATTTCTTTATTTAAACTAATATAGTAAATATTTTAATTTTATTATAATCATTTAATAAAATACTTGTTATTTCATACTTCATTATAAATTATTTAAAAATCATATATACATAAGTGCATGTGATTTTCATATAACCTTGAATAACTTAAATAATTTGTAATAAAATATAAAATAAGTTTATCTTATTATATATAATGTAATACTAGTTTATTAAATATATTTTTACATATCAGTTTCTTATTTTTAATCACTTTTTTTATATATATATATAAAATTAAAAACTTTCTAATATAATAGATTTTATTATTATAAATAATAAAAAATTTTAGCTTCAAAAATATTAATACAAATAAGTATATTTTAAAATCACTAATTAAAATAATTAAATCAATTAAAAATCAAATAATTAAATTTATGCTAGTTTTAATACTATTTATAGCTAATTTATATATTTCTGATTGTCTAAATTAATATTAATCAATTCTAATTAGATAAAATAATTGATATCAATCCAAAATTTAAAGTCAATCATAAATTAGCCTCAATTTAGTATCAATTCAATCAAATAAACATTTTTTTAAATTAAATTTATTAAATATTAAATTTTTATTAATAAATATAAAATATATAAAAATATAATAAAAATATTATCTTAACCTACTGATTATTTTTATTAAAAAATAAAAAAAAAAAATAAAAAAAATTATATAAAAACTTAATAAAATAATAAAAATAGAAAAATTAATTTTTGAAATTACCTAAAAAATTGGAGGGTTTCTAGGAAAATCAGGTTCTGAGAAATTTTTGATTTAAATTAAAAGCTTAATATATTTTAATCTAATAATATCAAAAACTAAAATGCAATAAAAATCTCAAGTTTGTTAAAAAATTTCCAGAACCTGATTTTTCTAGCAATCAATCCAAATATAAAAATAAATAAATAAAATAATAAAAATTAAAAAATTGATATTGAATCACTCAAAAATAATTAATATAATAAAAAAAATCAACACTTTTTTATCTTAAATCACTTAAATTTATCATTTTAAATTATTTACTATTATTTATTATTTAATTTTTATCACTTATAACTATAAATTATACTCTTTTTCTAACTTCTATAAATTCTTTATTTCTGTTATAGTAATACTTACTTTAATTTTAGTATCATATATCAGATTAATTTTATATGACTATTTTAAAGCACTGTATTAGCAAAATATAACCAGTCATATTATTACAAATTATCATTATATTTTATTTTTATTATATTTAAAATAATAATATAATACTAGAATTAAGTATAAACTATAAAAGAAATTTTAGCTAAATAAGAAAATAAGAAAGGATATTAATATAAAATATGGGTTCTTTACAATAGAAAGGGAGGAAACTACTAAAAAAATTTTTTTTTGCTTTAAGCTAAATATTATTTTTTTAATAAAATAAGTTCAAATTTAACATTAACTCAAAAAAATTTTTTGGTAGTTTCCTCCTTTTCTATTGTAAAGAGCCCATATATTAAATAAATTTAAAAATATTAAACTAGATAAAAAAAATAAAAAAAATCTTGATTGATTACTATAAATAATTATATATAATAATAATAGATTTTATTATATATGTCTTATGTAAGTATTAATTTTTTTCATAAATATTATTGATTACTTTTAAATTAAAATAAATTATTTTCATTTACTTATTATTAAATATGCAAATTCTATTAACTTATTATTAAAATATATAAATTTGGTTACTTTATTATTAAATATACAAATTTTAATCATTTTATAATAAAGTAATTATATTATTTACAATTATATTAGTTTTAGATTAATATTTTGATTATGATTAATAAAGAGATATCAAGCAAAAGTTTGATTATAATATTATTATTAATGTAAGATAAAGAATTAAATTATTAGCACTTTTGATTATTATTATAAGAAGTAATCATTAGAGAATTAGAGTAATAAGGTAGTTTAAAATATGTTATTACTAAAGTCTTTATATTTTCTAATATATTAACTTGACTTAAATTTGAATATTTTGTATTGCTAAAGATTAAGCTTAAGTTTGACTATAGAAATTTAAATTTCTTAAACAGTAGATATAAACAAATTATTTAAATTTATAAAGTAATTTTTTAAATAAATAAATTTATTATATAAAAGATACTAATAAAATAAAATTTTATTATACTAATTTTATAAAATTTAAATCTAAATTTCTTGAATAATCATCAAATTCATATTCTTTAGAATCTAATTCTTATAATATAAAAGGAATTAATAATTGTGTATTTAAAATATACTAATCTTCACTAGTTTTGCAATAATCTGCTAAACTTTTAAGAGATCACACTTGTTACTGTAATTTAAAATCAACTAAATTTTTTATTAAAAAAATAAATTTTATTAGGACGTAAATTATTTTTATTGATTAATAGTATTATTTAATTATACTTGTTACTGGTATTTTAAAGTTAACTAAATTTTTATTTAAAAAAATAAATTAATAATATAATAGATGATAAGTTATTTTATTAATTATTAGTATTTAATTATACTTGTTACTGTAATTTAAAGTCAACTAAATTTTTATTTAAAAAAATAAATTTTATTAGAATGTAAGTTATTTTATTAATTATTAGTATTTAATTATACTTATTACTATAATTTAAAATCAACTAAATTTTTTATTTAAAAAAATAAATTTTATTAGTTGGTATATTATGTTTAATTTTTATTAATATATAATTTAAGAATAATTAATTTAATAATATAGAATATTATTATTATATTTAATAATTTATCTATTAAATAGTATTATGTTTTATATTTTAAGATAATAATTAAATAATAATTATAATATTAATACTATAAAATTATTATTAAAAAAAAAGAAATTTGCTTAAATTGTAATAAAAATAATACTAGATATATAGGATAAGTACTGAAAAAAGGGACTAAATCAAAAATTTTTTCAAAAAATTGTTCTTAAGTAAAATTAAATCTAATTATCACATTTGATCCAAAACTTTTATTATTTAAAAAAATAATTTTTTGATGATTTGGTCTTTTTTCTCAGTATTATATCTCATATATGGTATAAAAAATGCTATTCTAATTTATTTCAACAAAGTTTTTAATTGGACTAGTAAAAATAATTTTATTAATAATTTATTCGAAAAATTCAAATAAATACTCAAAAGTAATGGACTAGTAAAAATAAATTTATTGATAAATTTATTCAAATACTTAAATAAATGCTCAAAATAAAAAGTAATTATTAGAATAGATTTCTTATAATAAATTGAAATATATTAAATATCTAGATAAAGGAGGATTTAGTATTATATATAAAGCAATTTGAACAGATAGATTTATTAAATTTTATGAATTTAAAATGAAAAAATGGATTCAAAATGATAATATTGATAAAATTCTTAAAAATTTTAATAATTCATCAAATCTAAATGAGAAATTTTTAAATGAGATATAAATTTATAATTATATTTAATTTTAAATTATAAGTTTTTAAATTAATTTATTTTTATTTTAGTAAAAATATCATTATAATTGTTATAGTCAATTAAAAAAATATTCATATGAAAATCTTATTAATTATATGAATTACTCAAGATTCAAATACTTTAAATTATATGGTAATAATGAAATATGCAAGAAATAATGATTTGAGAAAAAATTTATTAAACATAGTTAAAGATAAATAGATTATTAAATTATTATAATTAAATCATATTATTAGTGAATTAAATATTAGAAAAAAAATTTATCTATTAGTGATTTAGAATTATGTAAACCTGTAGATTATTATCAAATAGCTAAAAAAAATAAAATTTATGGTGTTTTACCATTTGTAGCTCCTAAAATTTTAAAAGATCAATCTTATACTTTAGCTAGTAATATATACAGTTCTTAAAAAAAGTAATCAGAATTACAAAAATGTAATAAATAAAAAACTAGTGATTGAAATTACTTTAAATTTTGCAGATTTATTATTAAATATGTAAATATTATATATACATAATTTCAGCTATTTATTCTATCTTCATGTTTTACAATCATCCTTTAAGTCAAAAAAAATATTGTTAAAAATTTAAGCAGTAAAAACCTGAAAACTTTAATATAGCATTTTTAATCATAATTTATTAAGATTAAATAGCTATAAAATCAAAGTTCAGATTAGGCTAATTCATTGAAAAAAAATTTGATACTTTATGATTTATTAATTGCTGAGAAAATTAAAATTGAAATTTATTTATTAAAATGACCTCAACCCTTTCTTAATAATAGCTAAAAAAACAAAAATTTAAGATTTTAATTTAAACTACAATAGTTATAAAAAATTATTATATAAATTATTTAATATAGATTAATAGTATTCGAATATACAAAATAATTTATATATTTAATATTAAAATAAATATAATTATGATCATCATTCTATATATTATTTTATAGTTAACTTTAATTTTGATTTACCAAAAAACAATATATAAAATAGCATCAAAATTATTTTCATAAATCTACTAAAAGGTATACTTTTTATATTAGTAATTTTTTTTATATAAATATAAAAAGCTATTCATTGATATTTGAGGTATTATATAAAAGCTTAACAAATTTTTCATTCTTTAAATTTTTAATGATTTTTTTTTATTTAAAAATGTGATTGTGAGACAAAGAGATAAAATAAATAGCTGAAATTTTATATACATAATATTAATATATTTATCAACAAATCTTTAAAATTTAAAGTAATTTCAATTACTAATTTTTTATTTATTACATTTTTTGTAATTTTGATTACTTTTTTTAAGAACTGTATAGTATTTCTATAATTATATGAGAATTAATATCAGAAGTTACTTCATTTATTAATGAAGCTTATGATTTTCAATTTAGTTAAGATATTTGTAAAGGTAAACATTCTAAAATTATTAAAAAATACTCCTAAATATTATATAAAGTTAATGAAAAAATGTTAAAATAATGATTTATTAAAAAAACCAATTGTATTAGAAATTAAAGAGATTATTAATACTTAGATTAAGAATATTAAAAGTAAAGATTTGATACAAAATTAAAAAATGATATTATAGAATTTTATAAAGTAGATAAAACATAAAACAAAATTAAACTAATAATTTAAATGATATAAAAGATCATCCAGAAGTATTTTATATAAGTCATTTATTTAATTTTACTGAAAGATTAAATAAAATTTTAAATCTTAAAAATAAAAGTTTAGAAATTAGTCAAAATTTTGGTAATTATTATAATATATATATTGTCATCAGGTTCATTTTCATTTATCTTAACGTCTAAGTTGAAAGGCTGCAGCAGCTGATTCTACATGTTGGAGTTTCTGACCTTAGGATTTTCTTCAAGTCCTACAGGTATCCGTTATACTAGAATCAACTCGACAATTTATCACGTCTTAGAATTTAAGATATAATTAATCGAACTCATAATGATGAACTCAATAGCAAGTTAGTGTAGTGTATCACAACAATCCTAGGTGAAGGACAACGTTGAAGGAAAAAGTAGTTTATGTAGATTTAAATAGATTCCTTTATTTATAACTTAAAACTCGCAAAAGAGTTAATTTACAACTTAAGCAAAAAGTTATTCTATTTATACAAAATGAATTTGCTACAGCTAACTATTTGCTATACTATAAATTAACTAAATATAGATATATGTTCTAATAAAAATATACTTAAATATAAAAATAATAAAAAGAAACAAAATAAATTATAAATGTTAAAGAAATTATAAATGAAATAAAGTAAACAGATTGAACAGACTGTTTAGAAAATACAGGAGAAACAAACATGTCAGGCGAAACAGAAATCATTGCTGATCGCTGTTTGGCACAGCAGTGACATCATCTAATGTGAGATCATTATTGATCGACAGATCTCACGTGATATTTGGAGTTGCAATTTCTTCCGTTGACAATGAGAATCTAATAGTTTGTGGATAAAAGCAGCAAAAGGAATCTAAAAATTAGAAAGATTTTTAACTGATAAGTTGGATCAATATAAGAAAGTTCTTAAGATATTTTATCAGATAAAAAATAAGCTTCTATATTTTTCTAGCTATTAGAAGATATAGTTTTAAATTTGAAAAAAAATTTAAAAGAAAGCTTTAATAAAATGTTTGCAAAAGAATATATTAAAAAGAGAGCTATATTTAAATAACTTGCATATTTTTAAAAGGAAAAAAAATGAAAGCAAGTATAGATATAATAAATATGATATATAATAATAATAATAAATCAAAAGCTATCTAAATTTAGCAAATAGTAAAATATTGATGCATTAATAATGCTTTACCTTTATCTCATTAAAAAAAAATATCAAAAAGTCAGCAGAATTATTAATGATAAAGATATTGCTAAAAAGTATCATAAGTGAATTTAAAAAAATAGAAGCTATATAACTCTACATTAATTTAAAGAATTTGTTTAAGATATCTTATTACCAAAAGCAGGTATTAATAAAAATATAATTAGTATAAGTACTGCAAGATGATGATTAAATGTACTTAGATATCATTATCAATAATAAAAATAAGAAATATATTATGATTAGAGCTCTAAATCAGGTCAGATTGACTTATTTACTTGACTTGACTTGACCTAAAAATTCAGATCAGATCAATAGATTTTCAGGTTAATGTTAGGTCAAGTCAACAGGTCGAATTGATCTGACCTAACTTGACAAAATTCAGATCAACTAATCATCATTTTTGAATGAATGTTTTATCGTTTAATTAGAATAATTTGTTATCATTCTTGAATGATAGTTTTATTATTTAAAAATAATATTTTATTGTCTGAGAATGATATTTTATCATTTGAGAATAATGTTTTATCATTTAAGAATGATAGTTTTATTATTCAATTAGAATGATTCATTATTATCTGAGAATGATAGTTTTATCATTTAAGAATGATATTTTATCATTCAATTAAAACAATTTTATTATCATTCAAGAATAATGATTTTATCATTTAATAATGTATTTTATCATTTAAGAATGATAGTTTTATCATTCAAAAATGATGTTTTATTATTCAATTTGAATAATTTATTATTGTTCGAGAATGATGGTTTTATCGTTTGAGAATAATGATTTTATCATTCAAGAATAATAGTTTTATCATTCTTAAACAATATTTTATCATTCAATTAAAATGATGATTTATTGTTTAAAAACAATGATTATATCATTCAAGAATGATAGTTTTATCATTCAAGAACAATATTTTATTATTTGAAAATGATATTTTATTGTTTAAGAATAATATTTTATTGTTCAATTAAAACAATTTGTTATCATTTGAGAACAATAATTTCATCATTCAAGAACAATAATTTTATTGTTTAAAATGATGGTTTTATTGTTCAAAAATGATTATTTATTATTCAAGAATAATATTTTATTGTTTAATTAAAATGATGATTTATCATTCAAGAATAATAGTTTTATTGTTCTTAAATGATATTTTATTGTTCAATTAGAATGATTCATTATTGTTTGAGAATGATAATTTTATTATTTGAAAATGATAGTTTATCATTTGAGAATGATGGTTTTATCATTTGAGAATGATGGTTTTATCATTTAAGAATAATAGTTTTATCATTTGAGAATAATGGTTTTATCATTTAGGAATAATAATTTTATCATTTAGGAACGATATTTTTATCATTCAATTAGAATGATTCATTGTTGTTTGAGAATAATAATTTTATTGTTCAAGAATAATGGTTTTATCATTTAAGAATGATGGTTTTATCATTCAAGAACGATATTTTATCATTTAATTAAAATGATAATTTTATTATTCAATTAGAATGATGATTCTATCATTCTTGAATGATGATTTATCATTCTTAAATGATGATTTATCATTCTTAAATGATGATTTTATTATTCAATTAGAACGATTCATTATCATTCTTAAATGATGATTTTATTGTTTAAAAATGATAATTTATTGTTCAAAAATGATGATTTATCGTTCAAGAATGATAGTTTTATCATTTAAAAATAATGTTTTATAATTCGATCAGATCAGGTTGAGTCAGGTCAGGTCAAATTAAAATTTAAATCAATCAGATTTTTTTTTGACCTGACCTGATCCTCTTAGTTTAGGTAACTTAATTGATCTATTCAGAGCTCTAATTATGATAGTCATAAGAGAGAAAATGTTATAAAATATCAAAAGGTATTTTATATAAAAATAGCTAAGTTTAAATATATAGTAATATATAAAGAAAATAATATAAAAAAAATTGCATTTTTATTAACTTCAGAAGAGAAAGAATATATTTTAATAGTTTATAATTAATATATCTTTTATTCAAATAATGAGAAACATGAGATATGTACTTAATCAGATGAGTTATTATTATACAAAAAAGTAATGAAAAATTAATTATGATAAATAAATTTTTAACTGAAGTTTATGAGAAACTTAAATTAACTATTGAGTAAATCATAAATTATCCTAATATTTCAAAAAAAATACAAGTATATTTAAAATCAAAAAAGAATAATAAAGGATATTAAATAGCTGAACATCTTATTGAACAAGTTAAATATAAAGCTTTTTTAATATTTAAATTTTATTTCAAATTATATTAGAGTATTTGCCTTTAATAATAATTCAAACTATTTTACATTTACTTCTAATATATTAGTTACAAAGAAAATATTAGATTTAGTAAAAATGTATAATACTTTTTGAGATCTAAATAATAAAAACAAAGTATAAATTTTTCTGATAGCTGGCTAAAGAGTATAAAAGAGGTTTTAATTGAATGAGGATTATAAAAAAAATATGATAGAAGAATACAAATTATGTAAAACTAAAATTGACATATATATTATTGTGAAAGATAAATTATATCTTTTCAATCAGATTTTTTAGTTCAGAAATCCATATTAGTTGAAATAATTGAAAATGCTAATCAAATTTATATATTTTTTTTAAAGTTTCATTGTATACTATTAGAGAGCAGCTAAATGATATACATTGTGACAGGTAAAATTTTAGATAGATTTAAAATGTAGAATATGAAGTCAATTTTATTGCCATGTAGATCTTCTATGAAGATCATTTTGTCCATTTTATTGCTGTTGATCAATTATGTAAATCCTTAGATGTCAATTTTATTGCCTTTGATAATCATGTAGATCAAGATGTCCATTTAATTGC
>CAJVPP010002697.1:0-13832 GCA_910592005.1 Funneliformis mosseae
TTTAGCTTTAATTAATAAATTTTCATATAAAATTGATGTAATAAATCTTCGCAAAAAAATTATTCAATATTTATTTCCCCCCCCCCCCCCCCCTTATATATTACAGATATAAAACATCTCATACAATAATATTATCCCATTCAAAATTAATTGTAGATTTGACATAATGGTTTCCCTAGCCTTTTCCAATAATACTCTTTACCATCTGATTTATAAATTATAAATTTTGACTCATCTGACCAAATACCTAACTTCAATCTTCAACTGTTCATGATTTGTATTTTTTTGCAAATTTCATCCTTGCGATTTCAAAGATATGATTTTTGCACTTAACTCTTACACTCATTCCATTTCTATATGAGGTTCTCTTATTTTGCATTCACTAACTTCAATTTGTTCTTCTATTTTTAATTTTTTTTTGAATTGCAACATTACCTGTTATAATTAATCTCAAAACTTTTTATTCATATTAGCCAGTTAAGAGTCACAGACGTCTAGATTTAGGCTGGTCTTTATTGTTACCAGTTTTATCTTTATGTTGATTGCTTCTTATAACAGTTGATTGTGAAACATTTTCCTTGTTTGCTATATAGCGGGAGGGAAATCTTTCTTCAAAAAGGGCACAAATCTTAGCTCTTTTTTCAGCAGAAAGATAAATTATAGATATTTTATAAAATTACAAAGAGGCGAAAAATGCTATAAGGCATCTTTTTTATATGTGCCGCATAGTTGTTTTGAAGCAAAAAAAGATCGCGTAATAAGTGTTGATGTTTATTCTTAAATCAATAAAAAGAAATGCATCGCCACTTTGGCGAAAGATTCATAACAAAAATAAAAAAATAAAAAAATATCCTTAAAAAAAAAGATGAAAGAGATTGATAAAGATTGAACTCTATAATTAAGTTTTGTAACATTGCGCCCAATTTTGCATTCGGGTGATGCAATAATTTTGACACCGCCTCATAATAATTCATCATCAGTTCGATACTGTGCCAAACATCAAGAATTCTGATCTTGGGCATGGGCATGTTTAATACTGCACGGATTAGGCACGTGATAATGATCACGATTTTCTCGGTGAATATCAAATGTGCAGTATCCGGGAAAAAAAATGAATAGCATTGTCGATTTTTTGAATCAAGAAATCAAACTAACTTTGTTATTACTTTGCGGAATATACTCTTTTGATTGATTGATATTGTCGATGTTAATGATGGTAAGTTTGAATATTTCTTTGCTTTACTTGCATAAGGCAGATAAAAGGATTCACTAAATAAGGCCTCACCTTTTATATGATTTGTAATGATTTAAAGGATTGATTTTTGGAATAAATCTTTGGAGAAATTACGTTATTATGATTCAGTCGGATCAGTTTATACAATTTCGACTTCCGAACTTAATTACGAATTACTATAATAAGTTTTGAGCAGACCCCGAAAGAGCTGACCGGAAATAAACAAGCCTTATTTTTTTTTCAGGGTCCCATTGAATCGATCTACAAGCGGGCTAGCTAATATAAATTATTAAGTATCGACCTGAAGTTTTTCAAACTTCAAAATGGTTTATGGGAATTCACTTTTTAGTTACTATAGTAGTAATAATAATAATACCATGGCACCACATCCACAACAATCTGTGTCGAAGAAAGGACCAAGAAAACCAGTACCGCGTGGTCCCTCGGGAAACGAATCTGTAAGAAATTCCGGATAGGATATGTTTCGTCCTTTGGCTCGCCGTTTTGGTTTTATTCCAACAACCACAATTAAATATAATAAATCTGAACACGAGAAATCATTCTACCCACATATGGCATATAAAATAATAAAAGCCAGAAGAATATTTCGCAAAATGTAGAACCAAACTCCTAAATGGCCATATAAAGACCGTACGAACGGTAGCTTGGAATTGCGACGGTCGAAAACTTGCAAGCGGTTCCGTTGATAAAACTGTTCGGTTATGGGAAGCGGATCAAGTAATGCAACGTATACATTTTGATTATTATTATTATTTTTTTTTATTATTTTGCTAATAATATTTCAAAATCATATTTTATAGGAAGACATAAAATATTCTATCAAGTTACTCGGTCACGAAGAAAGTGTGGATCAACTTTGTTGGAGTCCTCAATCGCCACACGAACTAGCGACAGCGTCAACCGATAAAACAGTTAGATTCTGGGATACTCGAGGTTTGTTGATATATGTTTCATTATGGTCACTCACGCATTCAATTATTATTATTACTATATCGATAATTTTTTTATCGTATAGATGTAAAACGATGTACCCATGTCGTGAAAACCGATGGAGAGAATATAAATATCAGCTGGAGCTGGGATGGCTCGATGGTTGCAGTTGGTGATAAGGTTGGTCATTCGTTTGGTTTGAGACGTTTTTTGTAGGATAGCTCCTTTATCGCTTATATTGGCGTAATGATATCCATAATTTTTAGAAATAAAAAGCATGCAAAGCTATCAATTTCTTTTATGCATCGCTCTTACTAACCTGATTCGAAAAATTTAAATAAAGGATGATAAAATTTCATTTATCGATCCGAGGCATAAACCGTCACCAGTTATAGTTAAAACTTATGCGGAAGGTGATGATGTAAGAGATGAGGTTGTGCCTTTTTTTTTTTATTATTATTCGGATTGATCACTCTTTTTTTCGATTGATTATTTATTCACGATTATCTTCTTTTATAAATAGATTAATGAAATTAGCTGGAATCATGATTGTTCATTGTTCTTTTTAACAACTGGTTCTGGAGCCATTAAAATATTGAAATGGCCTTCATTGCAGCCAGTTCACGTGTTGAGAGGTCATACTGCAAATTGTTATTGTATTGATTTTGATCCAAAGAGACGGTAAGCTGATTTTAATTTGATGTTTATGTTTGATGTGCATTTAATGCTTCAGATAATTAATTATATCACGTGTGCATATAAGATATGTAGCTGCAGGAGGAGCAGATGCTCTGGTTACATTGTGGGATCTTGAAGAATGTGTTTGTCTAAGATCATTTAAAGAATTAGAGTAAGTCAATTTAAATCTTTTGCTTTATGCAAATTAGATAATTTTAACGAAAAAAATTTTTTTTTTAATTTAATTTTTAATAGATTTCCGGTACGGACGATTAGTTTTACTTATGATGGAGTTTATTTAGCGGCAGCTTCCGAAGATGAACATATTATTGTTGTAAGTTTTAACCCGCCTATATCATTATTTTCGAAAATATATCCATCATTCAGTGAATTTATTATATATTATATAGTCTAATGTGGAGACGGGCAAGACTGTTTACAGAATTAAAACAATGGCCGCCACTAATTCTGTTGCATGGCACCCGAAAGGTTATCTGTTGGCGTTTGCTGGTGATGAAGAAGGAATTCAAGACCAAAAAAATTATATTGGTTTGAAAGTATTTGGTTTCAATGATTAGATGATATCCTACTCGGTAAGGATTAATTTTGTCTTAGTTCTTTGCATAATTTCTAATTTCTTTATAATGATTGGAAAATTCTTGGTGATACATTTTGTTGAATTAAGACGTTACAATTTAACCTATATATTAGGTACTTATTTATTATTCAGAATTCAATATTAATAAATCAACTCAAAAAGAAAAAAATAAATAAATAAAAAAATTAAAAGAAAAAATAAATAATGTATTCATTAAATAAAAATGTGCTCATCACCAAACAAAAGGAATAATAACCTTTCGATTTTTTGGGTATTCTTTGAATGATTCGTTATACCATTGAAAAGTTTTCCTTGCTCTTGGAAATAAATTCGCAGGAGTCATGATAGCAAATAATAATGCGGGTAAACTATACCAACAAGCAATTGCAAATCCAATCCATTCGATGGTTTCGCCAAGATAATTTGGACAACAAACATAATTAAATAATCCTTCATTTGGAATGAAATACGTTTTTTTTCTATTATTTTCAAAATCATCAACAAGTTTTGAATCTATAACTGATTTTTCATTTGATGAAATTTTGGAAGTATTTTCCTTTCTTAAATTAAATAAAATGTTATCGTGTTCAATATTTATCCACATTCCAATGAAAAATATTAACACCCCTAAAATAAATAATGGTTCCTGGCATCTTTCCTCAGTATAATTACCAAATACCGAAATCCATCTACCATTACTATATCCATTAATTACATTAAAGATCACAGCACTTAATATTGTTGTTAAATGGATTGAAGCAACATTTGGCGCTCTATAAGTATAAATTAATGTCCTATTAAAATAATGAATTAAATATAATGATGCGAGTATTTTTTGTGTCGTGGTATAAGAAGGAATTAAAGATTCATCATTATCATCGAATGGAGATGGGGTCAAGAAACTATACAGAAATGTTACAGGTGAGGCCAATTCCATTATAAACCATCCTAATTTTCCTGGAAAGTTAAAATATGTGACACCACTTGATCGAAATTTCCCTATTTAAATTTTTTTTTTTTTAAGGAAAAAAAAAATCTCAATGAAAGTTATATATGTATTTTTTTTTTTTTTTTTTTTAAAAAAAAAAAAAACACAACACAAAACACAAAAACCTCAATAGTTGTATATATTCATACCGTAAAATGCGTTTGCGTTGAAGAACCATAAATAGATAAAAGTTAAAATTGGAAAAAGGCAATATGCTCGTACAATGTTATTAAAAAAATCTATTTCATATTCTTTTGATATGATGAATGATTTAGGAATTAAAGCAGTCAAATTTCCAAGTAATTCAAAATTAATGTTATCCATATTGCGTAATCCCAGAATTTTTCTCGGTTGCGATATAATACATAAAAAATATATTTATTTCAATACGTTTATAATTATTAAACTTCGAACCCTTCTGATCCTTCCAAAGAAACATTATTTGACTTTTACGAGTTAGTGTGGAATAATATTACTCAAAAATTATTACAATTATTATGTGTAAAAACAAACATACTTTTGTAAAACATTGGATTTTTTCATGGTACAACGTGATCTAATTCTTCATCATGGGCATTATGATCGCACCTAACCTGTTAATATGTAATTGCGGAAATGTAATAATAAAAATCACAGCAAAATTGAAACAGATTAATGTAACAAGACAATCACAATATAGCATAAATTATAACATCGGCTTTAACTTAGCTGTTAGTATTTTTATATTTTATTGAAAGCATCGCAACTTGGTAAATTTATTCACGTGTTTTTTAATTTTGAATAGAAAATTAATAAAAATCATTTGTCATTTTTATTTAATGGCGCAACGTTATCGCGGATTTAATAGAAACTTTATTTACATTATAATAATCATAGGAACATTATTTAATATACATATTTATATATTTTATCTATTACATTAAAATAATCTACTACCGTAATTCTACGAGGACAATTGTACAACTCATATGACAAGACCAAAGATCAGAAAGCAATAAATAAATCAACTTACGAAGGTAAAGGCTTGTTGAATCGAGAAGCCAGACACCGATTATTGATCCGTAAGAGTAGTGCAGCAGAGAATTGATAGAATCTATCACACCTGTATGATAGATTCTGAAAATTTCAAAATCAGATCACACACATAGCGAAGGCAAAGATAAAACGCCAAACTATTTGAAGGCCAAATCCAAATCAAAAGAAAAAAATTTTCTTCTGATTAGACGCAATATAAAGGTTTGAAACTTTAAATGCGATTCTTATAAATCAAGATTATTGAAATATTAGAAGATCGTGCAAGAGGCATGACAGGCCTTGTGACTAATTTTATCGGTCTCGAGTACCAATATGATTGGTCCGTAAGGGAAGCATAGCTAATTCCACATCAAGAAGAAGCTGATCCCCTCACCAAGGTTACCGTCAAGCCTCCATACCTTCAGCTTGGTAGCGAAACACGGCGCACTGCCAGTCAGCTAGTTACCAGCTAGTAATTAAACCCACTCCCAGCTATGCCCCAGCTCACTCTCTTTCCCATTACCTATTATTTTATCTCCTTCCTCAGCCGTCCGTCTGCTATTTGATAAAAACAAAAAAAAATACACATATATATATTATTATTAAAAATAAAAAATAAATAAATATCACTTCCTTGCTGGTGTCTCTAAATAACATAAAAAAAATATTAAACGTTAATAAAGTCCGTCACTAAGTATTTTTTTTTTTTTTTTTTGTCTTGTCTATGAGTTGTTTGTGTCATGGGAAGAAAAGAAGCCTCGACGCGTTTGATACGTAATACATATAAATAGCTGACGTTTATGAAGATGTCGATCTCCAGAAAATTTTCGAAACGCGTGTAAGTATTTTTGCTGTCTTGTATAAACTTAAAAAATTTTTAAAGCTTTTTTCAATTATTAATAATGTACAGTCAACCCTTTCTAAATGCACCCTCTCGGGACCATAGTGAAAATTTTAAAAATGTGAATTTAAAGAGGGTGTGCATTTAAAGAGAAAATTTCTATATGAATTCTATATGCTTGGGACTGAACGAAACGTGCATTTAGAGAGAAAATATATAGTGTGTGCATTTAGAGAGGGTTAACTGTATATATATTTTACTATTTTTCATTAAGATTTATATTTTAAACTATTATAAAAATAATTTCAAAATATCGCTGATATTTTAAAAATCCCTTCATATATAATTTAGTAATTATTTTATGATCTTTTTAGAATCAGATGCATTTGTCTAAAATTTACATTAGCTATAAAATATATTATTAATTTATAATTTTTAAGTATCAATAACATAAAATATATATTTATATAAGAAATATCTTTATTATATAAAGTAATATTTATACATTTTGTAGTATGAAGTATTATATATTATGATTACAATTCTCCTTTTTGAAATTCATAATTCAAATTATATATTTTGTTAAAATGAATATATAACTTAATGATATTATTTTTGTTATATTCAATTTTAAAATACTTAATACTATTCAATTGATTTTCTAATATTTTTTTTAAATATAACTTATATAATTTTTTTATAATTGTCTCATTATTTTAATCTATAAGCATGTATTTAGATAATTAATATGAAAAAATTCTTAATATATTTGATTAATTTTATTTAAAAATTACAAGATGATTTATAATAAATAAAGTATCATTTAAAATAGATTTCAAAATTTTATTATAAATAATATTGAATTAATTAAATATTATACAATTAATCAGATTTAATTAGATTGATCAATTATTATTTTAAAAAAAAGCTTTTTTTTTTTATAAGCGTCTTCAGTCTTTCTCCTTTTAAAATTTAGCTTAAATAGCTTAAATAGCTTTTATTTGTTTGAAGCATAGCTGAGAACATCTTTAGTTAAACTTATTTTAATGTAATATCTATTTATCTACATATGTGATCAACTAATAAGATATATTATTATATTGTTACATGATTTGATTTTCAGATTGATTACCTTAAATTTATATAAAAAATTTAATAAGTTGTTTTTCTGTGATAAATTTAAATATTATAAATTAATACTTTAGATATTTAACGCTTTTGTTACCTAGTTTTAGAAAGTATATGTAAATTTTTTTATTCTTTTATCTTGAGAATATTACTAATATTTCTTTTACTTTATTTCTTTAGAGAATGACTAAATTTTAGCTTAAAATATAAAAAATAAATTAAGGATTTTTCAATTTTTTATCATTAGAAATATCATTAATATTTCTTTTCTTTTTTTCTTTAAGGAATACCTTTTTAGAATTAGATTTTAACTTGAAATATAAAAGGTAAGTTGATGATTTTTTTTTGTTATTAAAAATATTATTAATGTTTTTTTTTTTTTTTTCTTTAAGGAACATTTTCTTAAACTTGAATTTTAACTTGAAATATGAAAAGTAAGTTTAAGATTTTTTTTTGTTATTAAAAATGTTATTAATGTTCTTTTTTTTTAAAAAAAAATACTTGTTTAGATTTTAGCTTAAAATATAAAAGGTAAGTTAGAAAAAGAAAATTTTTTTTTTTGTTACTGAGAATATTATTAATTCTTTTTTTCTTTAAACAATTTTTTCTTAAACCTGAATTTTAGCTTATAATATAAAGATAAGTTAGAAAGAAGTGATTTTTCTTCTTTTTTATCATTAAAAATATCATTAATATTTCTTTTCTTTTTTTCTTTTGAGATTTCTTTCTAGATCTGATTAAAAAAATATTTAAATAATATAATTTATGATTTAGTTTTTTTTCTATTTCTTTATAGAAAGTTTTTAATATTATAATTAAAGATATTATTAAATTTTATAATATAAAATATTTAATATTTAATTTAATAAAAATAACTTTATTTTAAATAATATTATATAATTTAATTTTTTATTTGACTAACTTTTTGATTTATTAATAAAGTTAATGCATAATATGCATTCTGCTTTAATGGATTTTAAATATGTGATATATCTCTTTATAAAAATATTATTACTGTTTTAGTATTAATCCTTTAGCTATTTTTCTTTAAAAAATAATAGAGATTTATATTATAAATATTTTTTTATCAAATTTATTATTTGAGATCCTTTATTTATTTTATTTTTATCTTTATTATACTTATTTTATTCTGATTTAATATAAAATAATGTTGCCTTTTAATTTGTAAAATAGTATTAAAATAATTAATTAAGAACTCAGTTTAATTATAAAAAAAACATTTATTATTTATTATTATTAAAAATAGGTTATATTATATTATATCTACTAGTAGTTGATTTATTGATTACTTTAAATAAAATTTTATATTATTTACTTTTGAATATTGTAATTTTTATTTAAATAAATCAACAAATTTATTAAGCGTAAATTTAATATAATCTGTTACTATAAATGATATAAAATTTTATTATCCAAATTATTAGCAATATACTATATCAGATACATAATTATTATATTATTTTTATTCTATTCTAAATAAATTATTAGCATGAATAATTATCCTATTTTTACTTAATTCATGTTTTTCAAAATAATAATAACTAATAAAATTGTTACATTAGTATTTGTTTTAATATTTTCTTTTTCTAAAATCAAATAATTTATTATATTCCTCTGAAATTATACAATATAATTTTATTATAACATTGTTTATTTTCAGATAATTTAATTTTTTAATTAAAAGTTTAATTTTTTATGATAAAATTGAATTAATATGACTTTATATGATCACTTATTATTTAATATATGTTAAGTACATTATAAACTGATTTATCAATATGTTTTTTATATCAGTTTACTATATCAAGTATAACAAATAAAAAATGATATATTTTAATAATTTTTGTAAAAAATAATAGCAAATAAAGGTGCTGAAAAAATTGTTGTTAAAAATTTTTGCTATACTAGATTGAATAATGTATACTTATAATTAAAATTTATTTAAAAAGTAATCTATAATAAAATAATCATAAATTTTTCAAGACTTGTAAAATTTTAATTGATTTAAATGAATCAGATTCTGAATTACTAGATAATACTCTTATAAGAGTGTAATCTAGTTCAGTTATAATGTTATCTAGTTATAAGTAAATTATTACCTAGTTATGAGTATTATTATCTAATTACTGTTTTTAGTGTTCTGTGACCTTTTTATTACTTTATTACTATCTATTTAATTTTATTACTCTATAGCCTTTTTATTGCTTTATAGATATTTGCTTGATTTTATTGCTCTGTCCTCTTTTTATTTTCTTTTAACTATTTGCCTGTTTTCATTATTCTGTAACTTTTTTGTAGCAAAGATGCTTGATCAGCCTTGATTGCTAAAATTATGTTGCAATTGAGTGGTACAGTCAAATCACATGACTTTATTTTAGTTAATTTCAGCCTAAAATTATAAAATATAATGCTAGTTGAATTATTGTAATTTACTACATCAAAAAAAATTATGTGCGTGATGCGCTTTCAAAATCTTCCTGTCACTTTCCTGCTACTTTTGAGATTCTAACTGGAGGATCTGATGATTGAAGAATCAGAAGTACTAAGATCAGCTTATGTAATTGCCAGGAATTAGTACTGAACTTGCTTGTAATTCTATTCTTATTTGATTGCTAGGATGAGACATAAAGTGCTGAATTTGTAATCCATCTATTTGCTGAAAATGTGTTACAATCCATTCACTCACTTTTTGATTACCAATCAGACACGAAATACTAAATTAGTTTAGGCTATATTGCTTTCATACCTTTTTTTGTGTATCTTTCTGAGCCTTTTTGCCTTTCTGATCTTTTTCCTACCTATTAGCAGTAGTATCTAAAAGCATAATTTCTTATTTTATTTCTATATAATTCTACCTTTGGATACTACCAAATCTATACTCTTATTTTCGTCTGAGTCTTCCTAGAATTCTTTTTTATATAGTTGCTATTTTAAGGTATTCTTATGTATAATTACTGCAAATCAGGCATATGTAAAATGCCAAATTAGTTCAGGCTATATTGCTCTTTTTTTGTGTATTCTCCTAAACTTTTCTACTTTTCTGATCTCTTTCCTGCCTATTGATGGTAAACCACTTAAGTATAACTTTTTTTTCTTTTTCTTATATAATTCTGCTTAAATAACCTACTATTTTTTCGCTTGTTTTTACTTTTAGCCCTTCTTTTTACATATTTCTACTTCAAAATAGGATATGAAGTATCAGATTGGTAATCTATTTGAGTATAACTTTTTTTTTTAGATTGGTAATCCACTTGAGTATAATTTAGGTATACTCTTACTAGTAATTAAATTGGAGACTAGCTTTATATATTTTTTTATTTCATTTCCAAGTCATACATAGTATATTTTTTATTTTAAACTTGAGATTTTGTTAGTGTATATATATTGAAAACTTTCTATTTATCTATACTTAAAAGTTTGCTTTTACCATACTTCTTGCGTAAAAAAATGCTAGGCATCACCCTAAAATAATAAATGAAATAATCAGATTCTTTTCTAATTTAGCGGATCTTGACTATGAACCTGGCTATGATGATCATATATATTTCAAAATTTGTCTAATAATAAAAATGATATCTCTCTTCTAGGCGTATATTATCTTAAAGAGATTTATTTAAAATATATTATTCAGGTAGCAGAAAAGAGTTTTACGGTAGTTGATTATCTATCTGAAATTTATAGATTTCTTAATCAGTGTATGATTTTCATAGTATAACACGTACGCTTGCACATAACTAATAAAATTCTGCACATAAATTTTGTAAAGGTGTATACAAATCTGTACAAAAAATTTTTGTATCATCTGTAACGTCTGCACAATTTTGCACAATTTTGCAAAACCTATATACAGTCTGTATAATCCTGCACAGTTGCTAATTATTGATTATTAGATCAATTAAAAAAAAATAAATAAAAAATAAAAATAAAATAATGTATGGTATATTCAATCTTTCCAAAAATATTTTAATTAACTCAGTTTTAAATATAATTTTCAGAGACATTCAACCAACATGATTTTTTTTACGAATTTTAATTATCATTATCGTTATAATGTAATCAAAAATTTACCTTTTTTTTTAATGAAAATGTAGACAAGTTTTTAGGCTGCTTTGGACAAAGTAGTTAGATTCCTAAAAGAAAGTCAAATTCTATAACTGATGAAATTAAAGTTAATAAAAAATTGAAAACAGCTGCTATTTCAAAAGATTTATGATGTAATATTCACAATTGATTAGAATACCATAATATTAATAAGAAAGTTTTTATATTTTGTACCTGATGTGAGAAGGCAGATTATAGCAATCAATTTGCTAAAGGGTGTAGTATTTACAAGAAGGATTAATTGATATGCATATTAAAAATAAAGAGCATAACCTTTTAGAAAAAGCAAGAAAAAGAAATCAACCTTATATTATTTAAAGTATCTTTCAACAAATTAATATTGACAAAGAAAAGATAATTAATTAAATGAAATGTGTATACTTTGCAGTTAAAAACTATCTTTCATTAAACCTTTATCCTGATTTATGTAATTTAGTATTAAATTCAAATAAAAATACTTCACAAATACAACTTCATCTTCTTTAACTTCCTCCTTTTTCTTCTTTATAACTATCTTTAAATACTCCTCTATATAGATTATATTGTACTTCAAAATATACATGAAAATTTGAAGAAGCTATTTTTTATATAATTAAAAAGGTATTGATTAATGAAATTAAAGCTTTTGGACAATGAAGTATTTTAATTAATAAATCAATAACAATAACTGATGAAAAACACTTAGTGCTTGTCTCAAAATATATAGCAAATAATATGCCAGTGTTACATTATTTAGGATTAATAGAACTTAATAATTGCAGTGCTAATAATATTACAACACAAATAAAAAGCTTTTTAAACAAAAAAAGGACTGCAAATTAAAGATATTACTCATTTTGTAAGTGATGGTGCTTCTGTTATAACAGGTTAGTTATAATTAAAATAATTTAATAATTAGTTAATTTATACTGCGAAACTGATAAGACTAATTTTTTTTATTTAGGAAAAGTTAATAGTGTAGCAACACAATTAAAAAAGAAAAATCCATTCATGATTTCTATTCATTGTATCACATATAAACTTCATTTGGCTGGTTAAGATGTAGCAAAAGAAGTAACATATTTTAAAGAATATGAAGTTATTTGCAAATAATTATATGGATATTTTAGTAGGTCATATAAACGGATGCAAAATTTAAAGCTTATGCAAGATATTAACAAAGATCTGCAATTTACCATTTTGAATATTATTAATACAAGATAGTTATCTATGTCAAATATTATGCATAATCTCCATCAAATTATTTTTTCAGTTATTGATGCTCTTAATGATGATATAGCTAATACAGAAAATTCTAAAGATAAGGATTAAGCTTCTCAATTAGTTAGTAATCTTGAATCCAGAATTTATTATATCAACAAAGTTTCTAGCAAATTTAATGTATATTTTATCAAAAATGATCAAGACTTTTCAACATAATCATATAGATCTTTTGAAATTAAAACATTTTTTGGAAATAATGGTTTCAGCTATTAGCATACAATTTATTAGAACTGAAAAAGTTTCTCTAACATATAGTATAATTTTATATAAATACATGGTAGATAATAATATTCATTCTGATTTAATACCTTTTTTTATTTTAAAATTTTCTGAAGAAATTATTAGAGCTTTAAAGAATTGATTTTTAGATTCAGAAATTTATAATGCATTAAAAATTTTTGATCCCAAATTTTTACCTCAAAAAGAAAGTGAAATTGCATATTATGGAAATAATAAAATCAAAATTTTGACTGAACATTATGAAATTGATTGGTTATCAATTTTTGACAAAAACATTTTTGCATATTTTGATGAAATTGAATTAAATCAAGAATAGGAAATAGTTAAACAAATAATGAAATCAATTTGTGATTTTAATTTTGTAAAAGGATGGAAACATATTTGGAATACAAAACCTTATTTTATTAATGATTATCTATTAATTTCTAAACTTATTAGGCTAGCTTTAATAATTCCTTTTTTTAATGCTCATATTGAGCAGGTATTTTCTCATCATAAATTAACTAAGTTCAAATTAAAAAATCAGATGAATCATGATACATTAAACATGCATTTAATAATATTTGCAAATGGGTCTGATGGTTTTCATAATTTTGATTGAGATAGCATATATAATTATTAGGCAAATCAATATATTCTATGAGCTAATGAATAAAAAATATTCATATATTCAATTGTTCTATTTTATTCATAATTCATATACAGAGGGTCACCAAAAGTCTCTGAACACTTTTTGGGATAACATAAAACTCAAAATTTAAAGTTAAAACTGAGA
>CAJVPP010002698.1:0-13831 GCA_910592005.1 Funneliformis mosseae
ATAAATAAAATAATGATAAACGTTTTAATAATGAAAATGAATATCACAATGATAGCCGTGAGAGTAGTGAAATCAGTGAAAACGGTGATCACGATTTTCCTGGTGATCATTGGTGACGTTAGTTGGCGCAGTCATTTAGTTGCGCAAACGGATTATCACTAACAACGTATAAAGTGAAATCGATTTTTTCAGCAGTTTCCCTCCTTTCTATTGCAAGGTTCCCATATAACATATCAAATGCATAAAATTAAAAACAAAATATTTAAGTATATTTTATGAACCTATCCTTGTTTTATGTTTCCACCGCGATATAGGAAAACATTATCACTGATTTCATTAGAATCAGTTTATACAGTCTAGAGAGCTTGTATACTCAATCTCCGATCTCAAAAAAATTTTTGGACGATTTAATATCTCCATTTAGACACGAAAGAACTTAACGAAATTTGAAACAAAACAGCAAATCTTAATACGTCAATAAATATTGTTAAGTATATAACGCAACTAGCTAATAAAATAATTAAAGTTCCGTTAGTTTTTTTGTTGTAACCTAAATGCGTAATGTCCACATTTTTGATATTAAAACACGAATTTCTTGTGGGATGTGCAAACATGGATTTATCTAAATTATTCACTTGAAATATCCCAAATGTCCACATTTTACTGACTCAAAGGACCACCTTGGATACACAATTAAATCAGTTTAATTAGGAAATTGAATATTATATAGATGGGTAAATTTAGAATATCTACCCATTTAAAACATTTGAAGTTGTTACTTTAGATATTAGACTAAGAGTTGGAATTGATTCAAAAAGTTATTAATCGTTATTAAACAATCATTTCTCAAATTTCGATTTTAAGATTCAATTTTCGGTTTCGATTAATCGATTCTAATCAATCTTATTTATAACGCGCGGACAATCTCTAAAATAAGAAATTTAATTTTTTAAAAAAACAATTTCCAAGGAAATTATTATTAATTGTACTTTTATGATAATTTAAAATAAGGTATGGACAAATGCATTTACGATGATTTATTAGAAAAATTCATGACTCAAATAAATAACAGGTAGTTTAAATAGAAATTTAGACCGAAATTTAAATTTTTTGAAAAAAATTTAATTTAAATATAATCGCGATATAAAAAATTATAAAAATAAAAAATTAAAATAAATTTAAAATTAAAAAAAATTAAAAAAATAATAACATTTTTATAACCCTAATCTTATTTATTTTATTTTAAATTTATTAAAACATTACATTTTTTTTCGTCGTGATAGCGACCCTGGGACTCGTAAAAACAAATCAATAAAAAAGAATGTTAGTCAGCTTAGCTCAGCCGCGGTAACAAACCGGACCGTTCCAACCTATATATAATATATACACTAACAAATTAAATAAAATAAATGTGTTTCATTCAAATATTAAGGCCGGCCCCTGGCCGGCCATAACCATGAATATAGTTATAATAATAAAATTTTCATTACATAGCTTCCCTAGGTAGGGAACCTAAGATTTCGCTATTTTATCATATGACCAGGGTAAATTAAGTGAGAATGAGAAGGCTAATTCATATTAATTATACTCTTTCAATTGACTTCATTCCTTTTAAAGTGTCTTTTTGTCTTTATTTGTGAAGATGGCGCGAAGCAGATGTATTTATATTATACGCGTGATTTACTGACAAATAATGATGCGGGCGAAACCCTAATCCCATTTTGGCAAAGGTCGAAATTTTTCGTTTCGTTTTCGATGCCCATTGAAACCTCCGAGTCTTGCCTGGAAACTTTACTGACAAAGAAGATGTTGAAATTGAAATATTTAACTTTATATCTATGAAACAATAACGATAAGCATGTATGCTTGAAAGGGCTATTGAAGAAGTTTATTCTGGTATGTTCCAATGGTTTTGCTTGACTTACATGAAATGGTTAATCTTGCGCTTTTCTTATCGTTGACAAACACCCTAGAATCTCTAATTACCATCGGTAAATGTGCCGTAATGAGAACAAATTCTTAATAGCGGTTGTTTATTAATTAATATCAGATGTATAAGTATGAAAAAGGGAGATGAATATCAGGTTCAGTTCGATCTTGTTTAGATGGTCGAGCTATGTGTTCTGATCCTGTAATCGCTGGATTACGTCTACCTCCCAAAGATACATTTGTGAAAAGCTTAAATGTGTTAGATTTAATTTGAACATTCATGACCGAAAACTTTCAAAATCAAGAAAAAGAAATCGTTGGAGAGATGTTTGTTGTATTGCTGATAAAATTCATGATTACGACATTTCAGGTACAGTAAAATTAATCCCCGGAGATGGCGACTATAGATCAGTAATTAGTTTAGCTCTTAAGAGAAGTTGGATTACTGAGAATTGGTTTTGTCATAGTGAATAATATATTTCATTGTGACACTACTTAAAGTAATTACCTTTATTATCAGTACGCATTGAAGTAATGGATGTCAATAATCCATAAAAAAGCAATTGAATTACGAACAATCATAGTACATATTGATGATTATTAAGAATTTTAAGTTTTCCCTTGGCATAATAATACTGTATAGACGAGATACCTTTAACATTTGTTTATAATTTACGTTTTTATATTTCTTGAAAGTTATTAAACAAAAATTTAAAGCTTTAGGATTTTTTATTAGAAAGAATTATTAATTCAAGTATTATGATACACAACCACGTTTTTAAACTTTGTACAATACTTTTGTTTAAACATTTCGACAAACTATTAAAAATTTCTAAAAAACAAGCTAAATTAGGTTAACAACGACCACAATAATAAACAAAATTTAGTAATAAATTTAAATGATTTACAACTTCATAAAAAATTAGTAGTTTTGCAGGCCACAAATAGTAATGTAACTTTTTTAGACCCTTTGCTAAAGAAATTTAGAACGTCTAATTTTCTAAATCTATATTCATGCGAGAAATGTTAAACAAATGTCAAAAATATGTTCGCTAATAAACTGTATTGAATTAAGCTGAGAAACTTAATAAACCAGAAGCTACCTATTAATTTGTTACCTGGGTTGCATAAATAATAATTTGCTTACCTTGTATTATACATTTAATTTATTTTAGAAATTTGACGACTAATTGAGATTATATGATTTAACTCAGGATTACATAACTATTATTGGGTTAGAGTTTTTTAATATAGTGTTTATAATAATTACCGATTTATTTTTTTTCAAAGCACTCCGAGAAAGTTTCCAATAAAATTACAAATTGCAAACCAATTTAAGGCAATCAATCGAATCAGAAAATCCAAAAATTCAACTAGATCAAGAATAAAAAAGGATTGTGAAAATTCCTAACGAATAAAGAGATTGAGCAACAGTTAGCTATTGTCTAATAAGAAATTCAAGATTTGCACGGCGTTTCTTATTGGAATTTGAATTTAACTTCTATAAAAAAAGAATTTGAAAGTAAATAATATTTTTCAATCAAGACAACTGAAATTAGAAAATATAAATTTATAAAGTGGATTTAATTTAAATAATGAAATTTAAGTAAGTATTTTCGAAAGACGGTGTTAGACCTGGAAATATACCGAAACCAAGCGTATAAACAAACTAAACAATTATCTCAAAGGCCTTTCCTAAGAGAAATTAAACGATTTATTATGATTCAAAGTATAGTTGATTATCAAATCAAAATCTGTATGAGGGCAAAAAGAAGTTGAAAGTGTCTTTATTAAACTGTAAAGATATAGGTCCAAGATTTCTTGAAAAACTAACTCTATTGAATCAAGGTCAATTACATGTCATTTTGTATAAAATTCTTAACTTTTACTAACTTCGTTTAATAATAATATAATTATGGAACATCTAAATAATGAAAATAAGACATGATGATAAAAATTGTCGTGCATACTTAGCCTTGTTGATCGCAGTACTGGCGTCGATAGTCATGAAAATTACCTTACATTTTTTTTTAAATAAGATAAAATAAAAAAATTTAATTGTACCACACTTTATTAACGCAACTGATGATTATTATTAATGGCGGGCATGATGGATCTATTAAGTAATTTGTTGTGACTACTTCCAAATTTACAGTTTTATATACTCGAACAACTCCATTTAAATGGACTTGTATCATAAGACGTTGATAAAGCACCATAACTTATATCATTCGGCAAATTAGTTGGAAATTTTATTTTCATTAACTTATATAATTGTAGCTTTTATTAATATAAGAATGTTAATATTTGTAAATTCCTAATTCAAACAAATATAATGAATATTAAATGATTTCACGTGAGTCAATATCGACAAAAAAAATTACAATTGGTAAATTGCGGTTGCTGCGCTTCTTATGGGAATTAGAATTTTCATTTATAGATGGTATAGAGCAAGAAATTTATTAAATTCTGGAAAATAAATTTGGCTAATAATAGAAATTGAGTCTGGTTCAGTTTAAAATCTAGAATTAATACTGGTGATATATAGCAGGGAATCTATGGCAAAAAGGATCCCTACTAATACCAGGCTGGTAGAATGACCGATATCAGGATTCTAGGATATCCTAATTATTTTTTTTAATAAAAATTTATAAATAATTCAACACCCTTCTTGTACTTTTATATATATGATTTAAAAATTTGTTCTTTATTCTTTTGCAATATTATCACTTTACTATTTCTAAACATTATAATTTTTAAATTTGTAATTTTGTATATTTTGTAATTATGCAGTTTTAATTAATTAGTATTATTAGTAAGTAATAGTTACTCGGCACGAAGTGCCGAGTAACTGTTGTATTTGCAATGCAATAAGCAATATGATTGGTTGGAATTTGCTGAGCTCCGCTCAGCAAATTCCACTTGATAATATTCTTATTGCAAATACATGTAAAGGCACGGCAGTGTCGCAGTTATGAGTTCACGTAGTGCTGAGTAACTTTTTTATCGGTTTACACAAAATAGTTTAATTTAAAAACTTTATTAACTTTTTTTATTAGCTTTATTAAACCATTTTTTTATAAGAACAAACGATATTTCACGCGTCTTGTTTTTCCCAAAAAAATTTTCTTTCTTTGATAATGTAAATGACACAAAATATTTCATCCAAAGGTAATCAATTACCCCTTGAACAACGATCAGCACTTGCGAAAGGCAGAGTTCCTCAAAACATAATTGTCAAGAAAGTGACCATAGTTTTAAAAATATTATAAAAATTGCACTTTCAATAAATAAATTAATAATTAGTTATTAAACTATATTAAATAATAAATGATTAGTAACTAATTGTACTAGCAAAAATCATCAAATAGTAAATGACCGATAATTAGTTTTATTGGTTTAGATTGATATTGCAAAAGTGTAGAACGATAACGTTAAGTACAATTACTTTATTTTTATTCAATTAAATTCTTCTGCATAAAAGGCAAACTTATTTATAAAAAATTGAATATAACAATGGTCCTCTTTTTTTAAATGTTATTCAGCTTCTTGAATTAATTTAGCAATATTATTAAAAGATTTTATTATTGATTTACATCATATAATCAATAATATTTAGATACATAAATTAAAATTAATAGAGATCAAATAGGGCCCCCGAGCAATATATAAATAAATAGGTAACAAGAAATCGGCACACATTTACTAATAGCTCTACGCTTCTCTTCAGGGCCGGCACAATGTAATGCTGGTGTGAATTCTCCAAAAAAGGAAATGATTCACATAAATTTTGGCTCGTTCTACGCAAACCCTGTATTGTTACCTTTTCATGTATTGTTCGGGGTTCTTATCAAATATATCCAGAAGTTTATGAGACTTGGATACATATCTGTAAGTAATTGTATTCTTACTTATACTTATGAAGTGAGATTATAATTCCAGTTGAATTCAGCATCTTCAATAATCTTCTTTGCGATACGATATCAACAATATCTAAGCATATTCATATATAGTTTTTGGTTCTTATCAACCCTTTGAAATCTTTTACTAAAGTTTTTTACAAGATTTAAGTTGTTTAGAAACACCTTTAGCTCCATAACTTAAATATTAGATTCAAAAAAAATTATAAAAAGGCTTGGGAATTTTTTTTAAATTTTATTAATTGATATTAATAAAAAGCATATTAAATGATAAACGCGAACAAAAAGGCAATATTGAAAAAAAGCAATATCGTAAAAAAACAAAAAAACTGATATCTGCAAATCAAAACACGTGCGCATAAATCACATGTACGAAGGTAAGATCTAATGATAATCACCGCAGTATGATGTCACCTGAGATGCAGTGCAACTAATACCGGCTTGATGATTTTCAGTTTATTTAATCAATCTATGCACACAAAGTATTTTCTTTACACAAAATAAAAAATCGCATATCTGTGAAGTGCAAAATTCCAAATAAAGGATTATAAAGAACTTGTAAAGTTTCTTTTTTTTTCGACGGCTACTGATTTAATTATCAAAAATATATATTAATTTATATATTGAAATTAATTGAAATCATGACGTGCAAAAAATATAAATTACTTTACATGTTCACCTTCATGTTAAGCTACTTATTCTTTAGAGTTGAGCCATTTACTCCTGAAGGACGTCTTGCTCATAATACATTCCTAGTTGGAGATAAGCTGTATTTTTTTGGCGGATATGTTGACAATGCTAAGTCTTGCACAAATCAAGTGTTTTACCTCGATTTATCTCAGTCATTTAATTTAGCTGCTCCACCATGGGTTTCTCTTACGCAAAATGCCGGAATGCCATTCAAAAGTTGCTGGGGAACTGCTTTATTGAATAATAAGGAACAAAGTATTTATTTATTTGGTGGAATAATGCAAAATGATCTGAATCAAGATGCTTTTGTATCAAATGTTCATTCATTCAATTTAAATTCCTTATCGTGGAATGTACCAAATATCGAAGGAATTCCACCTGAAAGACGAAGAAATATGAACGGTGTTATCGATAATACAGGAAAAATTTACATTTTTGGTGGATATGCTGATAAACTAATAGGTTCAGAAACGATAACATATTTAAATGATATGATCATTTTAAATACAGCTGAATTATCATGGGTAATCATTCCAACTAGTCAACCTGCACAACATTCTTATACCGCAACACTATTATCTAATGGAGTTATTGTATATATTGGTGGTTTAGAGATGCGTGAAAACGCTATGCGAGCAGCTGATATTACAAATATTAAGCTTTTTGATACAAAGACCTTAACTTGGTCAATAAAAGTATGTATCAATCTTATTTTATTTTATAAACAGAGTTTATCACTTAAAGAGATTAATGTATTTATAGATAGCGAAATCTTCAAATATAATTCAAAATCGTTATCGTCATTCGGCAGTCTTAGGTATAATATTGATTTATATTTATTTATTATTTTAATCTATTTATTTATTTGGTTATATTTTTATTATTATTATTATAAAATAGCTCCAGATGATAAAATCGTTATTTATGGGGGTACTAAAGGTATTAAAGATTCTCAAGTTGCTCCAGATTTGTTTGTTGTGAACATGGAAACAGAACAATTTGAGTTGATTGTGCCGCAAGTTAATTCAAATATTGTTCAGGTTCCATCACTTACAGCTCATACAGCTGATCTGGTTGGAAATTATATGATTGTAGCTTTTGGTAAGTAAAACTCTTACATTGTTTTAATGAAATAATTCAAAATTTTTAAATTTATTTTAATGAATTTCGATAGGAAATATTACACAACCCAATGGTGCTCCATTACCATTAAGGAGTTCTAACATTTATATAATGGATATTAGAAATTATACGTGGGTTAATTCATTTGAAAAAACAAGTGCAAATTTGACGATAAATTCTGACCCATCAACAACACAATCATCGCCAACTACTTCCATAATTGTTGTTTCAAATAATTATAATAGTGAATTGATTACGATGAAAATTATAATCGCATCAATTGGAGGAACTGTAGGCGCAGTTATAATTATGGTATTTGGATTTTTATTTTATAGATGGAATAGAAATAGGAATGTACAATCTCCTGAATATAATAATGAGGAACATAATTTACCTGGAAGCATTGTTGAAAATAAGCATATTAGTAATAATATCGCCTATTAATTACTCTTTATTTTCTCTCAATTATTATAATATTTAATATTCATATCCCTATCAACACTAATAATCATCCTTAAGGAAATATTTTTTTTATTAATCGATCAGTTTATATTATACTGTAACATTAATGAATTAATTAAAATATAAATTTTTTTTAACGAAATACTTTAATTTTATAATGCAATTCTTTAAGTAACTATCCTTCATAAATTGAAATTCGCAAATATGAAATTTTATATATTTCATTAGATATTTGTGAAGTTATATGAAAAAAGAAAACTAAAAGATATTGCCTAAATGACAACGTCAAACATTTCAAAAATTTACTATAAATTTTAGTAAATTTGGTTTAGAGGTTGGAAAACCTCGACTTCCCCAGCGTAACCTCAAAAAATGTCACGAAATGTGGCAATGTGGCGCATGGCTGATCACAATATTGTGAAACACATGTAATAGTATTATTATATAATAAAGCTATTGTTAATCTTAAAAAAAAATAGTCAAGAAACCTCTTTTTTAAACAAAGCGAGAGATAATATTTTTTTTTTTACTGTAAAATACCACAAATTTAACCCACAAATTTAACCCAAAACTCAAAACTAAATTTGTAAAAACTTGTTTTTTTCTAGATATACGAAACTTAAAATTAATGTTTATCTTTCACAAGAATAGGTATAGTTTAATATTTATTTTACGTTACATTTGTTGTAAAATAAATAAATTTATTTATTTATTTAATATTTTGTAGTATATATGCATTTACAGATGAAATACCTAATATAAATATTAGTGAAGATGCGGCAAATAAACGATGTTCAGGCTGTAAAAAAGATCAGAATGGAGAAAATATTTGTGCGACATGTTCTAACTGCCGATCAAATAATAAAATCAATCAGAAATTGAAGAGATTGAACTATTTGAAAAACAATTAATAATTTGAGGAACTAACGGATGAATTATTATTTGTAATGGATCAATATACAAGTTCATGTGACAAAGAAAACTTGGAAATAAAACATACTACAAGTTTTAATTTTGAGATAGTAATTGATATCAATCCACTTTCCGGAGATCCAAAGACTATTACAGATATTATTATTGAAGCAGTTCAAAATGCAGAGCAGATGAATATAAATGGAGGTAATACTTTGTGATTTCTGGAATTAATGTCTATATTTATGTTATTTGCCGTTGCAATATATTGTTCTGGTGGATTATTACATTGAAATAAAAAGAAATAAAGAATACAAAATTTGCGATAAAATTTATTAAATTTTAAATCTATAAATTTACCGCTTAATTGTATAATTTATAAACGCGATATAAAGAATAATTGAAAATAGCTATATAATGAGAATAAACGTCTTTAAATTTTCAATAAGTAAATAAATCAAGTCTTATTATTTAGTAATAAAATAATTCTTTATTTGTAATGTTTTTTTTTCGATGTATGCATATTACAATTATATTATGGCCAATCATAGTTTGTTTTTATCGTGATTGATCAGCCATGCGCCATATTGCCACATTTCGTGACATTTTTTGAAGGTTACGCAGGGGAAGTCGATGACCTCACACTGCGGAAAAATCATAAAAGTGATCGAAGTATAACATGTTAAACATGTAACACTTGTAGTATATGTGCCACTTGGATCACTTGTATAACTGTATCGAATAATTATATGTATCATTTCATTACTTATATTATATAATCATTTATTATTATTAAAAAACGTAGTATAGTACTAGTTGGCATTTAACATAAATAGACTTGTAAGTTGATCTTGAGAGATTGAGATAAGTCTTGGGACTAGACTTATAAACTCTATAGATTGATAAAATTACTATTTTACATTTTCAACCTTCTTTGTGATAACTAACTACACAAGTGAATCGTGATAATAAATTGTTTTGTTTGATAGTTGTTAATTTCTCTTAGGAAAGGCCTTCGTGATAACTGAGATTTTAAGTTTATTTAGTTTGTTAGCTTGGTTTTTTGAGACGACAATAATTTTGATATTAATCATTGCAAAGCACTAATTATTGTCCAATTCGTAATGATGATCGGTCAGATTTAGCCCATAATAATTGTAGCAATCCACCGGCGAATAATGATGACACTACAATTAGGATTTCGCACAGAATACAAAAGCAAAAAATTATTTTTAATGTGAAATCTTTCTACATAATTCCTTTTTTGAACTTTTGAGTATAAATGACAATTTTTAAAGATCAAATTTATTTTTTTTAACATAACACAAACTATTCATCATACGATAATTTGTAATCATTTGTGTATCTTTCCATCCAATTCTCTTTATTAAGTAAATTTTAAACGTCCGAGAGATGTAAAGATTTACCTGCTTTATTCTTGGAAATTTGTTCTATATCACTAATATCTCGCGAGAGAATAAAATTGGTACTATGAGCTATGTTGAAAAGAATGAGGGTTACATTATTTAATTAATTTTTATAATCTAAATTAATTAACAGCATTAATAGATAGTGTAGCTACAATGCGTAATAAAGCGATTTCAGAAAAGTAAGTACAATAAGTTTAGAGACTGATATAAAGAGATTTAAGACAAGAAAAATTATTGATAATGAAAGCGAATTTCTCAAAGGATTTATATTTTTAAAAAAATGTATGGATAAGGAATTAAAAGCGATATAGTTGTTCTATTTTTGTTCTTTAGCATCGACAGTCAGTCCATTAAGAATTGATTATCTCGTAGAAATTCTATCGATTCTATAAAGAATATTCGATATATAATAGATAAAGCCGCAATTATCAGTGATCAGACATACAAGAGCCACATTTTTTTATCTGACATGTATATAGTTAATGGCTTCCTAATAAACAAATCAGCTTTAAATTGTAAATATTCCTATAATTATTTTTTCATACAGAATTTAGTAAAATTGAAGAAAATAGTTCTTTAGATTTAATTTAACAAAAGCTTCAATCAGTATTTATATTTTCAATATTTGAAATATATGGCATCTCACGAAATATCTTTTTCTGTTACAATCAACTTTATGTTTCAATGACTAGATGGAGGGGAGGAATTAACTATGTGCATGATTGAACGGGTAACTTCATACTTTCCTTATTGATATTAACAGTTAATCTCTATTTGATATTTATGCTAGTATAAAAGTCCTTTCTTTCCTCAAAACGTAGATTGTCACATTGGATTTATTGATGAATTACCATAAAAACAGATATTAACATTAATTAATATTGGGAAGTTAGCTACCGGTCGGTCAGAAGTCTTTGACTGATCATTATCATCACTATTTGTGTTAATTGCACCTAAATTAAAACTGCTGTTTCGTGACCATATCCGTCTTTAACTAATTGATCCGAATCACATAGTCTTGATCAATTGATCTTTTTTAAGTATGAATTAGTTTGTTACTCTTAAATATATATTATATAGACTTTGTTTTTTGCTTTGTTTTAAATAGAAAGAATTCGGATGTTTTTAGAAATTTGGAATCTTCTCTCAGGCCTATTACAGAGCACTGGCTGAAGCAGTAAAAGTTGGAATTTCTTAGTTTCTTAATAACATCTTTTCTTAAAATTCTCGTTAATTATTATATTGTAAATTATTCGACATCCCCTTAACTGTAATTCGTTGCTTTCGCCTTTATAAAAAAATATCATTTTTTATCTCTTAAGATAAAGGCAACTCTTTTGAGTAGTTCTGATGTGTCGGAAAATTACGAGAATAAAGCTTGCTGTTACACATTAATATTGACCGACCGATTTTGGCTACCGGTTGACCGAATGATTTGTTATTTTGACTGGCTGAACATCCACTTTTAATTAGTAAAGTATTCTTTGTATTTAAATTAATATTTATTTTGTTATTTATTATATATATATAATTATATATTTTAAATGTCCTTGATAATACTTCGCCACATAATATATTAAGAAATAAGTAGGTTTTATTATATAAAGTAATTTAAAAAAAATGTCAATTAAAGTTGTTAAGGCAAAGCATAAAAATATTTTTACAAATAAAACTTTCTAATTAGCCAAAAAAAATGTTATATTCCATCATACGAAAATGAAATTATATTACAATTAAGCAGTCGTTCAACTGGTCAGTTCAGTTAAAATCAGTGATGGAAAGTGACCCAAATAACCTCAAATGACTGGTCATGTATCATTTGGGTCATTTCAAAATTAAATGACAAATGATCTGGTTGTTTAAAAATTATGTCATGTGATCACAATAATTCTGGCCAAAATAATTAATGTAATTTATGACTCATAAATATTTCACGTGATATAAATTTTTAATTCTGACCAGCATATAGAATTTGGCCTGTATTACATTTAAATGACCAAATGACAAATGGCCTCAAATTACTAAGTCATTTAATGGTCATTTAAAGGTCATGGTCATTTGCCATCACTGGTTAAAATCAGTCAGTCAAAGCTCTTTGACCTACCATCACTATCCCTAGTACCAAATATTAGAAAATAACTAGAATTTGAAACTTGTAAGGTTTTAGTTAATGGAGAACTTAACCATACAAATTCTGCTATAAGACTTTTATAATAACATTATTGAGTATCTTTTGAGGATCTGATAATTTAGGCGTGAATCATCTGAATATAAATTAAAATTTTCACACATTTATCTCTAAAAAGCTTACTGAATTATTACTAATTTAAAGTTTAACTGTTTTAGTAAAGTAAAAGATTTAGTTTATTTTAGAATTATAATGTATTCTCTAGATCTAAAACTTGATTGCTTTATTGAATAGAAAATCTTATTTTATTTTATATTTAACTAAAGATAATTCACTTAAATAATAATAATAATAATAATAATATAATCTAATTATGTTTGTTTATTCATAGCGAAGGTCAAATATTTATTTTAACAATTATTTGAAATTAATAAAATATCATAATAATCTAATTTAAATATCCATTTATCTGCAAATAGATAATTTATAACCTTTATCACAGATACAGATTTTTTATCTATGAAAAATTTGTGTAAATCTGAATAAATCTACGCAGATAATTTAATTCACAAATAATCTGAATTGCAGATTTATCTGAAAAATAACATAAGTAGTAAATAAAAAAATTTTATTAAAACTAAAAAATAATATATTATAACATATTTTATGATTTTTTATTATTCATTATTTATTTAAAAGCTTTTAAGCTACTTTTTTTTATTAAATTTAGTTAGCTTATTATTCAATTATGTCATAAAAATAGAATAAAAAGATTTTTTAGTTTTTTAAATTCTTTTTATATAGTTTTATCATATTAGTTTTCATAATTAGTATTTTAATAGAAATTAAATTTATATAACATTTAAAAGTATTTTCAATAATTTTAGAAAGTTTACCTTTATATATATCTAGAAAAATACTCCTAATCAAGTACTATTTCTTTTTATAAAACATTAAATTTTCTAATACAGAGGGTGGACAAAAGTTTCCGGACACTTTTTCATCAAATAAAAAACTTATAATTCTTTAGCATTAATAGTAAAAATTCTAATATTATTTTATTTAGAGCTGGTTAAGACATATATTTCATATTAAACTTTAGAACTTGGTTGGACCTCCCTTTGCCGTAATTACAGTCTGAATTCACTGTAGCATGCTATCGACTAAATTTTCAATAGTATGCATTGGAATTTCTTGCCATGCCTTTTTAACATAGCAGTTGAGGTCAGCAAGATTCG
>CAJVPP010002699.1:0-13829 GCA_910592005.1 Funneliformis mosseae
AAAATCATATAATATGTACATATTATATGATTTTTATATTTTCTTATACTTATCATATTAAAGCGTGGTATCCCACTAGATTACCTAAAGCATAATTAGAATGATAGAATATTAAAAAAATATTTAAAAATGTTAATGAAATATTAAAAAATTTGTAAGGATTGTAATTATCAAATAATAGTAAATATAATTAATTAATTAACTTTAATGATTTTTAGTTAATAATTAATTAAATATTTTATTTTTTATAGTTTTAAATTATATTCCATCAATTAGTACAGCAAATATTTCTATAATTTATCTAATACAAAAAGGAAAATTTGTGTTAGTATTAATTAATAAGGAAATATGTTTTATACAAATACTTGCAATTTATTACTGTACATTAACTAAAAACAACTATTCATATATCGAAGAACTTATAAATGACATTAATCTAATTATATTTGTATTTATCAAAATATTCAGAAATTTGCGATATAACTTGTTTTATTTAAAATGTGATGAAGAATATGATTACTTTTGTTATTTATCATTTAAATAAATACTTTATTATTTGGAATATAAATAGAGAAATTACATACAAATATGTATACATTACAATCTAATGCATACTAAATTTATCAAACTTTTTCTAATGATAGTATTTTAACTTGTATTTTACTTTATCTTAATCAAAAACAAAAAAATTAAAATAAAATAATTTTTACTAATCTAGTATATAAAAATTCAGGTAAATTTTAAATTTTTTAAATGTAGTATATATAAAAATGAATACAAAATTCAAAATTTTTTGGAGTAAATTTCCTTAAATTTTATCATTTTTTTTCCTCTCATATTATATATAATTATCCAGGATCCTAATCTAATTAAATATTTTAATCAATTTTTTTAATATTTTTTTTATTAAAAAATATAATACTTAAAATTAAATTATTTATATAAATACTAATTTTATAAATTATTTTTAATATATTATATTAATTAAAATAATTTTATATATAATCATATATTTACTTTTTTTTTATAATATTTTTTAAGTAAAAAAAACATTAATAGTTTTAATCTTAAAATTGATATATATTAAATAATATATAATAATATTTTTATTAATCTGATTTAAATGTAAATAAAAGTATTTTCAGAAACTATAATATCAAAAAAAGATTTAATACTTATATTTATAATTATATTATTTATTTTTTAAATAAAATTAAATTTAGTAAAATTATATAAAATTATGAATATTTAAAGAAAATTATTAATTTGATTTTAATAAATTATTTTTATTGATAAATTTTTTATTTTTTAATTTTAATATATATAATATAAATTAAAATTAAAAGTATTATAATAAATAATTATAAATAAATTCAATATAAAAATATTATTATTAAATTAAATATAATAAATTTCTAATTATATAAAAAATATCTAAACTTTATATAAAATTTGAGGATTAATAAATAAGATGTTTAATATAAAATATCGGATTATATAGTAAGAATAAAATAAATTAGACATAATACAAAATAATTATAATTATTTTACCTATCTTTATTATTAATTAAGTTATATTTTATAAATATAATTATTATTTTATGTATTTCTATATAAATTATTTATTATATAATATTTTTAAAATAATTTGTTTTGCTAATTTGATTTTTTAATATTATAAAATAAAAAAATTATATCTAAATCAAAATTATTTTAATATACTTATAAAAGAAATATTATAAATTTATAAAATGTTTCTAATCATCTTTAAATTTTTTGATAATATTTGTAATTAAACGTTTGGAAATTATATATATATATATATATATATATAAAATAAAAAAAAATATATAATTATTTCATAATAATTAATAAAAAAAAAATTGTAATTTGATATAGTTTATATCGATTGTAGATTTCATATGAATTTTCTCTTTTTGTATATTGAAATTACTATAAAGTTAGTTCCTCAAATGATTATGAAATAATATTTCTCCGAAATGATTAAAAAGCCCTTGATTAGTCACTTGTTTAATTTTAATTTTTTTTTTTTTTCTATTTTTATTTTTTTAAACCTAATAAGGGCAATTTAAGAAAACTATAAATACGGGTTTAATTACTTGCCAATATTTTGTGTACATCAAAAATATTTTACCCTCAAAAAACGAGTAAAGAGCAAGGTTCCTAAATTTTGTTCAACATTTCTGATTTCGGCAAAAAAGAAAAAGATACTTGAATTAAAAACAAAGCAGTTTATAAATGAACTCGTTTAAATAATAAAAATCAACGCATTTTCCATTATTTGACATTTTTTTTTTAACCAACCATAAATAAATTTTCATGAACTCTTCCAAAGTTGTGTATTTTCTAAACAAAAAGGAAATTTGTTAAAAAACAATATGCCACAAACATGAGACAATAAATTTCAAAAAAAAAATTGTTCCTTCTATTCACGATATTATGCAATTGGATTAAAAACATTTTTACAAATAAGAAATGTTTTGCATAATTCAGTTAAACCTTTTTTTTACAAGTTTTTTTATTTACATCATCATAACTTTAAACAATAATAAACAATGGAAACCTATAAATTTCCTTAAAGATCCAAATATTGAAAAATTCAATATGTATTTAATCGGTTGTATTACAAATGAAAATGTGGTTTTTATTTATCAAGTTTACTAATCATTGTCGATCTGAGTTTTGATCGACCCAGTTTGTACGATATGCTAAAAATAGAATTGTCAATTTATGATCTGCGGCGTTTATTATTATTGTTGTTGAGACTTTTTTCTCGGACAATATTGGAATTGATCTCCTGACTAATCTTTATTTGACGTTTTTCGGTAATCATCGTTGTAGTAGATGAAATTGAATTTGACTCTCGTGCAGAAGTTGAACGATCTTCGAAAGGCCTTAAATCAGAAGTAAATAACACCTATAAAAAAAAACAACAAAAAAATCTAGTTCAATAAAATTTCTACAATAAGAAAATTGCAACTTAAAAAATAATTTAATAGATTACAGAATGAGCCCATCCGCTGTACTCTCCAAAAATCTCTCGAAGATGATCACCAACGGCCGCATAATTACGAGTCGTCAATGAATTTGATGCTCCCTTTATTTTCGCATTAAATCCATATTCCTTTTGTGCGATTTGCCAAACATGCGTATCAACCGGTATAGCGTTATGTTTATCCAACGACATTAAACACACACAATCGGCAACTTTAGGTCCGACCTAAATTATATTTAAAAAATTATCTTATTATATCAACGAGGAAAAAAAAATTTCTTGACAGATAAGGAATTCGTTATCTTACACCGGAAAGTTTTAAAAGAGCAGCGTGCGCTTCTTTATAAGACAAATTCCGTAAAGAGAGTAACCAAACTTCACCATCCGAGAAATTCTCACACATGTATTTCGCGGTTTGCGCAATATATTTTGCACGATATCCGAATCCAAGTTTTCTTAATTCATCAACAACATTTGGTGATGTAAGTTTTTCTAATATGGGAAAATCAAAATAGTCTTCCCCATTCAAAGTATATATTTTTTCACCGTATTGACGACATAATTTTTCAACCTAATTTAAATCATAAATAAATAAATGAATAAAAATAGAATCAAAATGTCCCAAAGAGAATGTTAACATTACATCGACATTACCATTTGAGAAATTCGATTGATGTTATTATTAGTCGAACAAATAAAACAAAATAAATTTTCAATTGGATCTTGTCGTAATATTCTAATTCCTTTGAACTTTAAAGCGATCCTTGCGAAATGTTTATCTGCCTTACTCCATTTAGTATAGCATTCGCGTAGATTGACGGTATTTAATTGGAAATAATCGATCAAGAATTCATGTAATTTATCCAATTCATGATTAATTTTGGACGATGAAACGTTAGGACTGAAATACGTTCGGTAATCAATGTCCGTAGCTACTTGTGATCATCAGGTTAAATGAATTTACTCATTTTGATTAATTCATTTTATGTCGTTTCATATTATGAACAAACAAAAATAAAATTAAAGTTACGTACTTGTTTGCCTCAAGGTGATAAGTCTTCCTTTGAAAGCGCATGACCTTTTAATTCAATGCATTTAATCAATCATATACATATATTGTTTATTATTTTTATTATTGTAAACTTTTTAAAAATATATTTGTATAAGTCGATAGATATACCACTCGTTCTCTCCGGAAACTTTCCACCTAAATGACTGACCACATTTTAAAGTTGTTTCTAATCTTAATTCTTCAACAGAAACTTTTAGGGTACGCCACACAGTTGACATTACAACGTGGAAATTCAGTTGAAGTTGTTGTTTACCTTGAATTCAATAAACACGCAAGAAAGAAAAGATTACGTGAATAATCTTGTAATTATAAATAGATGAATCCATGATAAATCTATTAAATATTAAATATAGAAGTTGATTAACCACATATGGGTTAGGCTTATTAAAATAATGCTGATATAACTGAATAAGAATAGTCATTAAATAACTATTTATAAACTAAATTCTAAAGTTAGGGTCGCCGATCTATGCATAATAAGGGTTAACACGTTTAACCTAAATGTATTTTTAGAAAGTTTTCTGCAAATGGAATTTTAGTATCGTACAGCCACCTACAAACCCGTCCCAAAAAAAACAAACAAACGTTTTTTAATGATCACTTGTATATATTTTAAATAATAATAATATTTAACAATAATAAAAAAATGCTTAACGTCTCGGAGGGTGATCTCCACAGACTATGTTATTTGAAGGAACAATTTCAGATCAAAAACCTTTTTTTTTTGTATATATATAACGCGACTTTTGTTTCGTTTCTCTATTCAAAGAAATTCTTTTTTTTTTCAATTTTTTCTTTTTCTAAATTTTTACATCAAAACTTATTTACTAATAACCCCGATTTAAGAATTTATTAAAATAAAATAAAATAAAAAAATTTTTTTCTTTACGTAAATAACCATTCAAAGAAATGTCTACTATTAATAATAATAATACTACATATAACGTAAATTCTAATTCAGCTGCTTCTCGCTTAGAAATCCAAAAACGTATTCAACAACGGTTAAAAACTAGAACCGACACTACAAGTAGGCCAACACCGAGGACGTATCAACAACTTCCTCATTTTCTACAACAAGTTCTCCCCGATAATTACACATACATTATTAAATCGTATAAAGAATTAGAATTAGAAAGTTTTTCTGGTGCGCCTACGGCCGCTTTCGATTCAACATTTTACGTGAATATTGCTTCAAGTGAGGCGATTGAAGAATGGCGCTCTGCATTTCATAACAAGACAGGGACCATCTTTCGTATCACTAGAGCAGATAAAGTAAAAGGCATTAAAGTTATATATCATAAAGACTTTCATTGTAGACATGCTGATATCGCTGCCATAAAATATATGCAAAAAACTTATGCTCAGAAAGCCGGTCAACGAAGAAGTCGAAATACAAATTGTCAATGTTTGGCAAAAATTCGATTGGAAAAAAGCAGGCTTCAACTTTCGCACCCATGTGAGATTCATCTGGTTTATAATCATAATCATCCTTTGGAAACCTTTAATCTCGCACCCGCCACTCCAGCCACCCCGATCGAAGCCGGATCGCCGGGAAACGACGAGAGCGGAAAGGACACATCACAAGATTTCGACTTTGATTCACCAATAAGTAAGTTAAATTTTAATTTTCTTTTTTCCTTGTTTAGTGTAGAAGATTACTCTTCAATTGAAAATGATAATTTTTCAAATGAAGATATAACAACAACTGCAAGAAAAATAAATCCTCATCAACAAACCTCTTCTTTCTCCTCTTGTACCAATTCATCTCAAATCTCCACTATCAATACGGTTTCTTTCGCTGCGAAAACTTTCTCTGAATTCCAACAATTCGTTAAAGAATGCGAAGTCGATATTTTGAAAGGAGGGGACGCAGAATATTGTAAAGGAATAATTAAGTTTATGGCAAGTCACAAGAGAGCAAGAGCTCAATCTCTCTCTCATGCTGCTTCTTTCCTTAATCAATTCTCTTGGCCTGAACCTACCAATATAGAACAACATAGTCACCAAATTCAAAATTTTGGAAGTCCTCAATTTATAACATATCCTTATCACCATCAACCGCAATTCACAAGTGTTCCAGTTCAATTCTCTGGCATTGCAAGTGAACAATTTTTACCGCAACAAATGACTACAATAAATGAAACTGATTTTGAGACGGATGTAAGACCATCTCTTAAACGGGCCGCTACCGATCAACCAATGGCACGAGATTTTGATCCACACACTTTATTGCGCAAAAGAAGATCAACAAGCGCAAAAATGAGGCAAAACGATCTCATTTTGAATTTATCTCAGAATAATCTACATATGTAAATATTGCATACAAAAAAAAAAATAAACAAGGACAAAAGGGCAAAAAATATATATAAATAAGAATTTTTTTTTCATTTTCACAAACAATAAAAATTTTTTTTTAAGTGTAACAATAGTTTAATTTATTTCCTATGCAAAGTAAATCTTGTACTACATTATGGTTTTTGAAAAAATCAAAATAAAAAAGACATTCACTTTATATTTAAATTTCGTCAAACAACGAAGCAATTTACTAAAAATATGGACTGTTCTCGTTTCAGTTTTTATTTATACTAAATAGTATTATTATTGATGACAACAATAAAACAATACATTTTCTCTTACCACACTGAAGTTAATAATCTCGGAATACCGTACGAACGAAATTATTTTCACTGTAAATAAAAACTATAAGCACGAATCAAACGTTAAAGCAACTTTCTAAATAATATTATAATAATAATAATAATAATAATAATAATTAATTAATTATAATAAAAAGAAACACATTATAATAATAAATAGTACGAGCGAGTGAATGTTTTCAGTTGACGGAATTAAAATTTACAGTAAAATAATTAGATCAACTTTTTTTTTATCTTTTTTAAAAAAGCAAATAAAAAAAAATCAATTCTGAGGAAAATTAAACAATGAAAAATGTAATTTAAAAATTTAAAGGAAAATTGGGACGATAAAATAAAAGAAAATGTTTAGGGCGATGATATAAATCCATCATAAATATTTCTACTCACCAACACGAAATAATCAATTTTTAAAAATAGAAATAAAAATAACTTTTTTTTTTAAAAGGAAAAAAAAAGGGGGGGGGAAAGAGAATCTACAATAGATTATTAAGAAGAATATATATAATACTGTATATATTAAGAAATAAAGAAATTGAAAAAAAAAAATGAAAAGAAAATTGAAAAAATATATATATATATAAAAATAAAATTTATCATAAAAAACTACAATAATAAACCGGTCAAGAAAACTTCCCTAACCATACTAATCCTAATACATATATTCAATATGTTTAATATATATATATTCGGATTGGCGAGAGAATAAAGTTTCAGAATATAAAGTCGGTATACATCGCCCGCGGGGTACCGACCAAAAAATCCATAATTTCCCCTTGATAATAATCTAATGTGAAGAAAAAGAGAAGAGTGTGTCCAGTATTACTCGATAGCGCCCACCAAGAACATAAAAATAAGCTATTATACATCTCGCGCACTAAAGTAAAATTATAACAAATAGTTAATCTCAAATTTACTATTATGAGACAGTCCAATCTTTTTGATATTGACGAAAGACCTAGAAACCCAAATCCCCCAAATCCGTACCAAGGTCGATTAAAAGGAAAAAAAAATTCAATAGGGTGAAAGTCATAATTCCACGAGCTGCCTTCTTGAATTCCAGGGTCCAAAATAATGTTAAAGAAAATCTATATCTTTGACAATCCCGTGTGAGAGTCAAGAAAGCAGCTGTGAACATGATGTATTCCAAGTCTGTGCTGAATATACAGCACCACCTGCTATGTTCAGGAATTGTCCTTGCATCAGATTTTCTAGTGCGCTTCATTGTAAGAATCCAAAACCATCATTACATCGTCCACCGTTGTTAAATCTTCCAAAAATGGTATTAAATCCAACAATTCCGTATCGTGTGGGTCATTAAACCATGACGATATAGGAACAGCATTATTTTGATGAAAGATATAACTTGCGGGAGAGTTATCAATGATGATAGTATCTCTAAGTTCCCGACCAAGTTGGGATAAATCCTAAATATCATTAAATTATATAAATATTAGAACTTTACTCTGATTTAATGAGAACAAAGTACACAAACCAATTAGGATTTCTCACTTTCACATAATTTCCTTTATGATTAAAACATGATTCTCTAAATAACCGATGTTTAACCACCTTATGTATATCTAACATGTTAAGGACAGGGTCGGCGTACTATTATTTCAAAAAAAAAAAATTAATTAATTAATTAATTATCATGATAATTTTAACAGTCCAAAGAAAGCAAAGTAGCGAACCTTTGACAAACTAGCGGTAAATACTACAATCTCATATATTTCCCCCATTTTTTTCAAAAATTGATCAACTCCGGGACGTTTTATCACATAGACATTGTGTATTTGATTTTCAATTTCAACTGGTACAACAAAGTCGGCTTGATGGATCATCTACCATGATAAAAAGAAATTTCATTGAAAATAAGAACATACGAAAAAAAATATTGATGAATGTACGAGTAAATGTAACGCCTTACCTTAAAGGAACTATGTACTAAGGTTTCATCCAAATCTAATACTAGACACTTTCTGCCAGTATGTTCAGATCCTATTGGGTCAAGCAACCATTTACGTTCGACCTAACAAAAAATTTGAATTAGAATAACGAACAAAAATAAAATAAAAAATTCATTTTAGAAAAAGCAGATGAAGAGTAGATAATTACCTCTTCAATTAGTACTTCCGGAATTGGTTCGGGAATCACCGGCAGACTATCTTGAGCAGATTTTTCTGGTTCTGTCGTGGATGAGGTTGTTGGTTTTTTAGTAATGCTTTTATTACTCACAGTCCCAGATGGAGTACTAGAAGTAGGAGCAGTGGTAGCATTATCAGCCCTGTCAACATCGTTTATCATCGCGCCAGCTCCCCATGTACAACAAAAAAACAACGATAAAAATGAACGTGGTGGTGGACGTTGTGTTGCTGTATTATTAGGGGATTTTTGACTTGCCGGTAACGAAGGTTCTTCTACATTTGCGAGTGTAGTGGACGTATTGCTTGTCGAGATGGAAATATTTTTGGCTGGTGTAGATTTGTTTGCTAACTCTTAATAAAATAAAGTAAACCTCATTATTATTGGAAATTATTTAAAAATAACCTTCCTTGAACTACATTTTATTTGTCCTTTGACATAATTACATCCAATATATATTAAATATACTTAGTTTCCATACTATTCACTAGGTAAAGCTTTTTCGATTTATAAATTCAAATATATAACTTCTACATATACAAAAAAAGATTATAAGATGATACGTTACCTTCTGTTTTCGTTCCGATAATAAATTTCGACTCCGAAGCCTGCGTTATTATGCCTTGTGGCACACCAAGGTCATTTTCAGGACTAACTTGAGTGATTGGCGACTGACTCATATCGAAATTTTATGAATGTATATGTATTATGGTTGAAAATGAAATCAAATTCTAATCAAAGAGAATGAAAAGTGAGAAAGAGGTTAAATTTAGGGATATTCAAATTAATTTATGAATTAAACAATTAAACCGTTAACAAAATCAAAATACAAAGGAAATGAAAGAATAATTTGAAAAATGCTTTAGAGGCTAACCCAAAGTAAGAAAAATACAGCTGCAGATAGATAACCTAAGTTGGCCGTACGAAAATAACGGAAGGATGGAAATGTAGGAAAGAGATTTTAAGAGTCTTCGTAGTTTTAGACAATATATGGAACGAAAGTTGATAGACAACTTGACAAGAGTTTACTTGATTGTAATTGTTGGAGGGGATGTGTGAGGGGAATACGCAATTTATTATTATCGGCAATATCGCAAACTTATCATAACCGAGTCTTTCGGCACGGAAAACGACCAGGAAGTTTACTCTTTTTTATAAAATTTTAAATAAGGACTAAGGAGTGTGACAGTTGGAAAATTGGGAGCCCCTAAGTGAGTGTTTTGTTAGATGTGCAGCAGAAAGATGACAGAAAATCTACGATGGCGGGTTCGAGATTGCCAATGTCAAACTCAACACCCTCAAGTGACAGCAGCTTCAGGGTGATTGAGAAGTGACAAAGTAGACAAAAGAAACACGCACCTTTTTGTTATCTTGTAAATCTTGGAGCGGGCGGAAAGAGAAGGCCGTGCAAAGGGGGAAGGACGCTCTGGAAAGGTTAATTTCAAAGGGTTTTGGGCAGTTATTACGTCGTGCAAGCAAAATTTGCGACAAGTTACTAACTTGCACAAACATAATTCCATAGTTTTCTGACCAAATGTGGCGATTGGTCAAATGTTAATTTAGGTGGAAATTTTTACGTCGGCGGAAATTTTTTTATATGACTTTATAGTAGGACTTCGGAAATTTTTTCGGTCAGCCTGAACATTTCCGATAAATTGTCACATTTTTTTTATAACAATTATCGTTACAAGTTTATGTTTTAGTTACAGTTACACGTTTATATTACTGGTTTAATAGTATTGCATTTTGTAAAGCTTTATTTTAATAATATGTATATTTTTTTTTTTTAAATGTGAAATAAGAATGAAATAAGAAAAGATTGTATTTTTTTTTAAAAAAAAGGGGGGGGGGAAGGGTCAGTTTATATCACGTGATTTAATATACTAATCCTAAATTACTTAAACCATGTGACATATAACACAACTAATTGTTATAATTATTTGAAATAATTACTACTTTCTTTTTTATTATATTTAAGATGTAAAATAAGATAATTTAATTTTTATACAAATTTTTTTTCTTTTTATTACAAAGTATTTATATTAAAATAATTAATTAAATCTTTTTAATTAATAAACTTTAATATTATATATTATAATAATAATAATAATAATTAGTATTTTAAATTATTTTTTTATAATTTAAGTTGCATTTTAAGTTTATTATAATTTTATAATAAAAGATTTTTGATATATTAATTAGTTAAATATAGAAGAATTTATTATATTAAAAGTTGGTTTATTATTAATTTAAAATAATTTTTTATTTTAAAAAATTTATATAGTAAATTTATTTATTGTAAAATTTATAAATAATTACAAGTATTAGTTTATATAAATTAAAATTAATTTAAAAAAAAATAGTATAAATTTTAAAATTATCTAATTATAATTAAGTTTTAATTTTAAGATCCAATTTTTACTTTTAATTAATTAATTTTATTTAATTTTATTTAAGATATAATATTAATATATAATCTTTACAGATTATATTAAATATAATATTTAAAAGATAAATTTTTTATAATTTATATAGTAAAATTATTTAATTATAAAAAAATATAGATTTATAATAATAATTCAATATATAAATTAATTATTAAAAACAATTTATATAAAATTATAATTTTAAGATAAAGAATAAAAATAAAACAAAAAAAAATAAATAAAATAAAATAAAAATGAAACAAATAAAAATGAGAAGAAACTAAAAGCATTAAATAAAAATTAAAAGAAAAATATATAAATAATTATAAAGAAAAAATATAAATAGTAAATTATTAAGAATAATATATATAGTAATTGTTAAAGAAATACATATAAGGTTACTTGTCTAGCCTTTTTTGAATTTATTAAAATGTTTAAACTATAATTTTGCTAATTTTTTATTAAGGTTTTAATATAATTTTACATTTTTATAAGTTTTGATATAGTTTTACTTTTTTTAGAATTTTGCAACTTTTTTAATAAGGTTTTAATATCATTTTGTTAAATTTTATCTTTTTCCATTTAAATAACTTGCAAAATCTCTAAATTTTATTTAGCAACCTTAAATATATATAATAATTATTAAGAAAAATAAAAACTATATAGTTAAGATTAAGAAATATATGTATATAATAATATAATGATTATTATTTAATTATAATTAATTACAATTTTAATATATTTTTTAATTATATATAATGATATATTAATTGTATTACTATATAAATATATTTAATTATTAATTATAATAATTATATTATTTATATTAATTATTTAATATAATATTTATTTACTATACTATATTAATTATATTATCTCTTAATCTGCAAGTATAAAATTATTTCTAAAACATTTTAAAAAAGTTAAAATATTTTGATATTTAATAATTATAAAAAAATAAAATAAAATTTTTAGATTTATCATATTATAATATATCTAATAGTAGCATTTTCAAACTTTTAAAATTTATAATTATCAATATATATTAATTTTTTAATTTTTAAAAATAATTTATTATTTAATAATTACAAAAATATAAAATTTAATTTATTGGATTTATCATATTAAAATCTATTAAATAGTAGTATTTTTATATTTCTGAAATTGATAAATAATAAGATATATGAGTTTAAAATTTTAATTTTTTTTATAATAATCTTATTATTTATTTATATTTAAAAAATCACTAGTTAATTATATATTTTTTAATTTTTACTTAAAAAACATCATAAAATTTATTATAAAAGTATTAATATTTTAAAATATTTAAAAAAATAATTAAAAATAATTGTAATTAATAAATAAAATTGCTTATAAATTTATAGATAAAATAGTTGAAGGGATAAATATTTAGTAAAAATAATCTTTAGGTATAATTTAAATATAAATCATAATTAAAAAATATTCATTATAAAAATTATATTTATTTACATTTTAAATAATTTTAATATAATTAAATATAACTACAAATACTTAAAATTTATAAAAATAAATAGTTATAATTAATTATAATTAATTACAACTAATTACAATTTATATTTATGTAATACTATTAAAAATTTTATATATAAATAAATTATAAAACTTATTCATTTAATCTAATATTAGAATTTTATTATATTTCTATCAAATGTTTAAAGTTAAATTTTTTTATACTAGTATTTTAGATTTAATTATTTAAAATATAAATGATATATAATAAAAAGAAAAAAACTCAAAAAACAATAAAATTTTATATTATAATTTTTTTAGTAAAAATATTTATATTTAATATTAACTTAAAAAAAAGTTCTTTTAATTTTTTTTAAAATTTTTATATGAACTTTATAATAAAAAAGATAAAACTTATTAAAAAAAATCAATTTTTATCTTTTTTAAGAAAAATAATTTTAATTAAATTTAATATTAATTTATTTTTATTTTTTTGATATTTTTTTTTTTATTATAAAAATACAGAAAATATAATAATCTTACAAAAAATTATGGAGACTACTTAAAGAAAATGTGAGCTGAAAAGGATTTAAATAACTATATTAAGACACTTACAGTAAAGATATTCCTTAAGAAAGAAGCATATACTGAAAGATTAGAAAATTATCGTAAAAGATATAAAGATAATAATCTATATAATAGTTTAGATAAATTATATAAGCTTTATTATCATATAACTAAGAAGGAGAATTATGAAAGATTAGATGATAAAATAGAGCAAATACTTAAAGTAATGGCAATCTAATTGCATTTTTGTCAAACTTTTTTACAAAGTTATTTTTTCATCTAAAAAATAATACAGTCACACCTCGATATAACGAAATTGCCAATCCAGCTGATCAGGACTTCGTTATAAGAATCTTTGTTAACACTATAACGAATTATGCAGAATGTATAACGAATAATTCGTTATAGCGTTAACAAATTATTCGTTATAGTAGATGATTACTGATTTCATTACACAA
>CAJVPP010002700.1:0-13809 GCA_910592005.1 Funneliformis mosseae
CGAAACTAAAATTTAGCGTAAAAAAACTTTTCGTGTGGGAAAAAAATACGCATTACATCATCATAACGTCATCTCGGATCACCCGGGTTGTTCTAGGTCAAAGCAACAGTATAACTCTAACCTGACAGGTCGGGTCATGCAGGTCACGGGTCATTAAAATTACCAACCCTGACTCAATTTAAAATCTGGATCAGGTCGATCACCTGGGTCTGACCCGACCCTTTCAGAGCACTAATAATTCATTTGTTTATGTATAAATTACTAATTTTAAATTGAATGATTCGATAATATTCATTTATATTTCAATCACAACTAAATTAAATTTAAAATTATGATTATACAGCGCGTAAGTTATTTGATTCATAGTATCATTTTTATTTAAAAATTATTTTAATCAAATTTACATTTAAAATTATTCAATTAATATACAGCATGTAAGTTATCTCTATTGATTCATTGTTTATGTATACATTCACCGTATATATCTAATTTTAAATTATCCACTAATTATACAGGGAGTAAGTATTTTATTGCATCATTTATTATTTATATTTTCAATCACAACTAAATTAATTTAAAATTATATAATGTTTGATTATACAGTTGGTAAGTTATTTGATTCTTAGCATCATTTTTTTTTAAAAAATTAATTTAATCAAATTTACATTTAAAATTATTCAATTAATATAATTAATATACAGAGAGTAAGTAATTCATTTTGTTTATATATAAATTCATCTTGGCTAAATTTAAATTTAAAATTATATAATGTTTGATTATACAGAGCAAGAAAGTAAGTTATTTGATTCATAGTATCAATTTTTTTTAAAAATTAATTTAAACCTATTTTAAATTTAAAATTATTCAATTAATATAATTAATATACAGAGGGTAAGTAATTCATTTGTTAATGTATAAATTCATAGTATATTACTAATTTTAAATTGAAATGATTCGATAATAATACAGCGCGTAAGTTATTTATAATATAAATGTATCCTTTATTAATATATTAGCTAAAATTTAATTTTAAAATTATTCAATAATGACTCAGGAGGTAATTATTTATATTTTCAATTATAGTTAAATTTAAATATTAAATTATTTATTTGTATAATTTATATATAATTCATAAAACTTAACAAAATTTACATTTGAAATTTTATAGTTTGTAAGTAAATTATTGCTATTGTATGATTTTTATAATATAAAAGCTAAATTTAAATTTTAAATTGTTCAATTTTTAATGAATTAGTTTTAAAGCAAAATTTAGTTATAAAGCAAAAGCGTAAGTTATTTCTATTGTACTATTGATTAATGTACAATTTATAAAGCTCAACTAAATTTAAAAATTAAAATTGGCTAAATTAGCTGAATTAGCTGATGCTAATGTAATATCAAGTAAGTCATTTTTATTATATGTTTTATTTATGTATAGTTTATAAATTCAACTGTATTTAAATTTAAAAATTATTCAAATATTTAATTTAATATGGATGATGTAGAGAGTAAGTGATTTCTGTTGTATCATTAAATTTATGTATAATTTATAAAACTCAACTTAAATTTTAGTTTAATATCAATAATAATACAGATCGTAAGTTATTTCTATGAATTATTAATGTATTATATATAGTTTTATCAAATTTAATTTAAAATTTAAATTAATTCAATAATAAAATAACCAGTAAGTAATTTGATTTCTATTTAAAAATTTTCAAGATAAATAAGTAAATTTAAATATATTTTTTTTGAATTTAATTGCTACCAGCTATAAAAAAATCAGATTGGCATATTTCTATAAGCCCAGATGGAAAATATCTAGTTACATTTAATCATAGTAATTATAATATTATTATTTATGTTTTTTTTTGTAAATTAATCTTAATATACAGTATATTTGTTTGCAGAAATTAAAGGGTTTAAAATTTTTGAATATATACAATATGATAAAATCAAAAATGATAATGAATATTCACATTATCTTAGCAAAGATTTCTGTAATTCTCAATTTAAAGATCAATGGATGTTAGCAATATCAAATATAAAAAAAAAAATGTCATCTTTGTCGCAATATCATGTATAGCAGAATTTGATATGACAGTTAAAAAAGATGAAATTAAAATTCAAATTGAAGATATCACAATTGAGAAAGATAATATTTTCACATTGGAAGATAAAGAGCAACATTTGAATGGAAAAACTGTTATTTATAAAATACATTTAGATTTACATAAAACAGATGAAGTAATTTTTAAAGTAATTAAAGTTGAAAAATATAAAGAAGAAGAAATCGGTGGAATTGTTTCTTTTGTTCATGATATACAAACTTATTTTTTTATCTTTAATGCTAATGGTATCTATAGGCTTACCATTGAACTTGATAATGATGATTTTGAGCAATTTAACTATCCAAAAAGATTTATAAAAGAATTAGAAATTTTATACAGGTTAAAATCTTGTATATTTCGTATTAACAACTGTATTTTTGGCAATTACTTTCATATTGAGCAATACAGAGAAGGTATTCAAGTTATGCAATTATATGATCTAAGAACCATGCAAATACAACAAATTTTTAATATATATGAAGAAAAAAAATATAATAAATATAGCGATTCAATATTAGCTATTTCAGCAAATAAGCAAATGATTGCTTTTTCTTCTGGATATGGAAAATTAGCTCTTTATTTAATAGAAAATGGTCTGGAAATTATTCATAAATATTTTAGGAAAGACACCAAAATAATTGCTTGTAAATTTAAGGATGCTAACAATTTAATGATAATAGTTAAAAAAGCTAAATACAAAGATGCAGAGATGTTACTTTGGAATTTATATACAAATAAATTTCAAAAATATGATAAATATATTGGAGCAGAAGATGAAAAAAGTATTTTTTATAGTGCAAGTATTTCTTGTAAATATGTATTAGTTGATGATTGTGGTGGTGTATTTTCAGTATATGATAAGTTATATCAAATAGATAATAACGATAAGGCAAAAGAAGAAAATAAAAAAGAAAAAGATTCTTTATAAGTATACAGCAGTTGTAAAGTAGAAAGTTCAGATAAAATATTGGAATATGTAAATAATAAAGGAAAAGTACAACCCTTTTTACATAACAGAGAACCATGGATAACTGATATAACTGATATAACTGATAATAAAAATAAGATATGGGTATATCTTGATCAAAATAAATCGATACAGTTATATATTGAAAAGTATACAGTTCAAGTATGGCATCAAATTGAGCAAAAAGAAAAGTTTATTCTGGAATATATTTGGGTTAACGATGAAATTTTACAAATATTTGACTTAATTGTTTATGAAAATAAAATTGGATTTTCTCTTAAATTAGAAAATAATATTCATCTTGAATGGGTATATAATGATGATAATGGTCATAAAAATTTAATGAGACATGCATGCTATGCTCTTGAATATTTAAATGATCAAAGAGATAAATTAGTCGGATATGAAAATCAACATGGTATTTATTAATTTTTATAATAATTTTTTTTTTTAAAAAAAAAAATAAAAATAAAAATAAATTAATGCTAATTTTATTTTTCATAAAAAAAAAATAGTATTTGAAGAAATTAAGTATAATGTTACTCTTATGATTTGGAGATTTATTAGAAATTATCCTGGTATTTGGAAATTGTTAGATATTCACTATAATCTTATGGCAAGCATTATAATTGGTGGTTCAAATACTCTTATTAAATATATTTTATTTGGTGATGATAATGTTGTAAATCATGAATATTTACATATACCAAGATTAACTCGATGGATAGGTGTTGAATTAAATGATAGACCTAAAAAGAAATTGGAAATATATAAAGATAAAAGTGATTTGCAAATAGCTATTGGATTGTGTAAACCTGGTAATTTTATCATTTAAATATTTATATTATTTAAATAATTTTAATTGATGAATATTCTTTATAGGTCTTGAACGTAATCGTAGGATTTTGGTTGTAACTTATTTACTTGAATATTATTCACAAAATGCAACTAAACATGATGGGTGGTTAATTACTATTTCAAAGGCATTACCAGATTTATATAAATATAATTTAGGTATGTTTTATCATTTTTTTTAAAGTTATTTTTGAACCAATTTTTTTTTAATATAAATAAATTTTTTAAATAGAATTTTTGTGTAAGCGAATTATTTTATAAAAAATGCATGGAAGGTATCGAAATATCAAATATTATTGAACACACAGATATTATACCTAAAAATATTCAAATCATTTTAAAGGCAAAACAAAAGTATACAGCATTTAATCCAATCTCGAAACTTATTTCAACAAGTGAGCCGAAATTTAATTTTAAAGCTCTAGGAAAGGTTTTAAGGTTAAAATTAACAAAACTTTACGCAAAATTTCTTCCAAATAATTATGAAAATTGTTCTCCAACTGTAAAAATGGTTCCTTTACATAATCTTACTATTAATAGTATACATGAAAAGAATAACGACAAACCCTCACAATTGCCCCTATATCTACAACGTATTATCAAATTTTTGAAATTTTTATTCATCCCTCGAGGTTATGTTGTTATTAATTCAGCTGACGCAGAGAAATTTGCAAAACTTAGTCCATTTGTACAAATAATTAGAAAAGAAAATAATGATGATATTTTTAATAACCCTGTAATGGAAGCTGTAATTGATTACAAATGGAAACCAGCAAGAAACTATTTTCTTCGACTTTTTGTTCTTTATATTTTATTCGCAGCTTGTTTTGCAGCAATTTGTGGGACTTATGTGGCACATTCTGAAGCAACAGGATATCGTAATTTTTTATTATTCCTTATTATCCTTTTCTATTATTTAGGATGTTATTTATTAGTTGTTGAATACAGACAGTTTGAACATCATGGTTGGAGATATTACTTCAAACTTTTTAATTGTGTTGATTTAGCATCAGTTGTCGTAGCGGTGGTTGTAATGTCAGTTCATGTCACTCCTTCATTTGATACTAAAAACGCATTTGCTAATGTTGAGACAACTCAAGAAATAACCATCGCGATTTCTTTTACAATGTTATTACTGTGGTTTGAATTTGTATGTATTTCATGATTTATTGTGATAAAAAATGTTTGAAGAAGGAATTAAAATTATTACATTTTATTATCAAATAGATTTTATATCTTCGGTTAATATCAGGTAATATTGGAAATTAATATTTATCTTCATAATATATAAGTATTTAACTTTTACAGGGGATTATTTCTTTTAGAACCAGCGAAATATATTTATATTATGCTAAATATTATTAATGAGACTTGGATATTTCTTGCTTTTATGATTCTTGTGATGGCAGGATTAGCAGATAGTTTTTTACTATTATTACAATATCCTGATTTTACAAATCTTACAGAATCAACAACATCATCTACATTAATTACGGATGATTCAAACTTTAAAATTCAAAATGATTTTGATCGAACCGAAGATAACCCAGCTAAAAATTTCGTTATCTCATTTCTTGCAACATATAATTGGTTAAACGGTGCATTTTTACAACAGGATGCATGGAGTTTTTGGGCGGTAAAGTTTATTACTTTCTTTGGTAGTTTTCTTCTAGTAACCATCTTGCAAAATATGTTTATTGCTTTTATGGGGTAGGATTCATTTTATTTTTTCAAGTGTTTTTTAGAATATAAATTAAATTTTCATTAGTGGAGTGTATTCTAATGCATATGAGAAAGGTCGTGTTGCTTTATTACGATTTCGTGCAGAATCAATTTCAGATTATGAGGCATTGGATGAGATATATTTCTATCCTCCGCCCCAGAACCAAAATTTATTTATTATATAGGTAAGTCAATAAGTCATGATAACTGGGAAGAGAATGTCAAAAATTGGGAGAATAAAAACTTATATGATGACTATGAAACGAAAATGATTGAGAGAAAGTTATCATATGAGGATGAAGAAGATGATCATTCCGATGATGAAGATAGTTCTGAAAATGAAAAGAAGAATGAAAACACTGGTGTTAAAGAGCTTAATAATAAGGTTGTTAAGAAAGGAAAGGAAAAAGAAATTAGTATTACTGAGCTTGATAATAAAGTTTCTAAGGAAGAAGATATTAGTAATAATGATCTTAATAATAAGATTAATGAATATAATATTAAATATAATAGCAGGTTTGATGAGATTAATAGTAAGATTGATAAATTACTTAATCTTAATCATTCAGTAAATTAATCTTTGAAATTTAGGAAATTTTGTTATAAATGCTTTAATTTTATTAACGAAAGTTTTATTGTTTCTTCATTTTTAACGTTTGATAAATTCAAAACTTGACAGTTTTGAAAAGTCTCTCAAGCGTTGTTATAGATTTATAGATTCTTTTTTTTAAATAAAAATTTCTTCATAAAATACGAATGCAGAAATTTTTCATTATATAACATTTTATTAAATAAATATTAAGTATTTATATATTTTTTTATTATAAAGGGCTGATGTTGTTTATTTGAAACTCCAAACAATATACTTGTATGATAGCATGATCATAAAGTCATTTCAGTGATCAGTGTTTTTGTGTTGCGTCATCATAATAGTAAATCCCGTAAATAAATAATAGCAAGGAGATCTTATTAACAACTCCACACTGTTATCGATAGAAATTACCTCTTTCATTTTTTTTTTGTCTTTTTATCAAAAATAATTTTATACTGTCACTTAGCCTAGTAAAATATATATGTTTATTCGCTAGCATAATGTTATTAATTAAAAATTGTGTTTCATTATAAAAGCAAACTTATTTTTTTCTCATAAATTTTAAAATTTCTATACAAAACCTGTTTGACGCTTCTCGCGATGTGTGTGATCTTTGTTTATTTGCACCACATGAACCAGATTGTTTTGGTGGACGTTAATGCATGCCTCTCAATGAAATTGCTGATTTCTTGTCAATGGCTAGCTATTACTAAAATAATATCGGATTTTTTTTTGAAAAGTCTAAATTCTTTAATGCTTATTTCTTATTTCAAGGCTTTTAGGTTTTTTAAAACCATGTCTGTAAATTATTTAATTCCAATAACGATAAGCGTTTCTAAATTATAAAAATTTACTTTTTTATTCAGCCCATAAAGTATCTAACCGGTTCGACACCAATAAAATTCAATAAAATTTAAAAATATTTCTTCAATCATTTCGAAACAATCATTTAAATCGCCATTCTCCAAAATCTATATATTTTATACAGGTTAAATATCTATCGTTGTAGATTAATTTATTGAATTTCACGAGGTTATAAAAATTGTATGATTTAATAAATCTCTCAATTTTTTTTATGTAAAAATTGTATGATTTAATAAATCTCTCAATTTTTTTTATGTAAAAATTAATTGTTGAATTATCGTGTATTTTTTAAAAATTTGTCAATTCAAATATAATTGTTAAATTTTATTTTTTTATATGTCGAAGTAATATTTTCTTACTAAATGATTTAGAAGGATTTAGACAACCATATCAATGTGTGAATGAGATTAAATTTACATGAATTAATCTTAAATGTAATAATGTTAATTAGATCTATTTCAAAATATATATTAGAAGTTTTATATCTTATATCTTTATCGCCTTATGCTAGATATCAGCTTAATGGACATTGGTTTAATATATAGGGAAAAAAAATTCATATACTTACCTGGTTCGATTCTGCAGCTCGACACCGCCTAAAAAAATCAATAAAAAGGCGCAGAAGGTGGTTTTATTTTTAATAAGGTAGGGTTGTTAAAAAGTCTCATCCAAAACGATCCTATGAAGTCCGGTCTAGGTAGAATTTTAGTCAATATTAAAAAGAAAATTCTAGATGTATTGATGATATAAGCGTTCAATAGAACGATATATCATCTTTCAATAACGATTGTAAGGCATTCGAGATGGTTGTCAATTCCCTATAGGTATCTATATATCAAGGCTCTTCATCAATCAAAGTTTAAAATGAAAATAAGCGCGCGCCTATCTGACGATCTATGGTCCGATCAATAATAAAATTGCGGTAATCCTGATACACGATGGTCTCCGCCAGATTTGATTAAGTTAGAATTGGTAAACTATAATTATAATATATTTCTTTAATTAATTGTAGTAAATTTACTTTTTAATAACTCTGGATTCTAATTGATGTTACCATTTCAAATTTCGCGAAAGTATTTAAAATAGCTGTCTCTTTCATAAAATAGTTTGCATTTGTTTTTTATTAAAAAAAAAAACCATTAATATCTCAAAAATAATAAAATATACCTTTCCACTGGAAAATTTATTTAAGGTTTTTAATAAAAAAAAAAAAAAAAGTATTTTATATTTCTTAAAGTTATCACGAATTCATTAAAGTTTCGCGCATTAGAGCTGCGACTCGTTACCATTTACTCGGATACAATCCGAGTATACCCGGATAATTATAAGTATCCGGGTCATAAAATAACAAATGGGTAAAACAGATAATATCCTGTTTGTATCCGTTATATATTTATAAGGGTTGACCCGAATACGATTAATATAAATCTTATTAATTTACAGTAATTAGAAGATCGATATTATGAAGAATTGTTGTTCCCACATTTGGAAAGGGATTTGTTTCTGTTGTAAAATATTCTGCTACGCATTTTGCGTTGTGATCAATTATAGCGTAATTGTTAGGTTGTAACTGTAAATCTATTTGGAAAAATGGGTTTATTCATACATTTAGTTAATTAGCGGTAAAGGCTCTTATCTAATGTTTATTTTTTCGTTTTATAGTAAAATGTAAAAACTATAGCTATATAAATATTAACTTGAACATCTTATTTGTGTACAAAACTGTCAACTTTGAAATTTTTAATAAATAAAAAAAAAAATTTTTTTGTATTCCGGATTTACCCGGATTCTGAAATTCTGACTCTATCGCGCATTTCTTAAGCAATAATAAAAATGCTCAAGTTATTAAAATTTTAAAGATTTCGGATATTCCAATGGAAAGTGCCTCACAACTTAATGGAGATCATGCCCAATCATTTGCAAAAGTAATTTCTAAAAGGCTTGGATTATTTCACTTACATCATTTGAATTGAATTTCAAAGGTTTGGAAATGACATTAATTTGGAATAGCAAGATTACAAGAAATTTTATTAAATAATAAAAAATTTGATGAATTCAAAATCTATGTTACACAAGTTTAAACCAACGTATAATTAACTAAAAGTGAATCTTATTAATTGTTAATCCCTCTAGGATAGACTTTTGAAAGATGAAGTATGTTGATTTGTTAATTTGGTTATGGTGCAACTCTAGATTAATAGTATATTAAATTATCCAATAAAAATTTACAATTAGAATAATTTAGCAGATTCAAAATATATATAAACATTCAATGTGTAATTTTACGATCAATTTTTTTTTTGAACATAATGAATATTACATATTAATATTGAATGATTGGTTTTACTGTGAAAAAATTTTTTATTTTTTAAAAAAATCTCCTTATTAGTTTATTGTGTAACTCTAATGATCAAGGATAATAGGTAGCGCATTTTTTATTCATTACATGTTTTTTTTATTTCTTTTATACTTTTTTTTATTAATCATTTATTTTTAATAATAGGTGTATGAACTTTTTGTCTTAGGTATTACAAACAAACGCTTAATCTTCTTAATTTTTATATCAAAAATATTGTAAAGCTCAGTATAAGGGCATTATCTCTCCTTATGAATTATTGAAATAAATATCTTAATCAATACTTGAGCAGCTTCTTTCTCTTCATTTTAATTTACGATATCATCAATTAGTAAATACTCTAAAGTTCGGTAAGGATTTAAATCATTTTAATCCATTATTTATGTAAATTCTACATAGCTAATGTATAAAAAAAAATTACGTATAAAACGTTGAAAAATTCGTTTAAATTATAATATACTTAATATTTGATTGGTAATTCTTATACTGAGTTTTTGTTTTAAAGGTGACGACGTCTTGACTCTACAAATATTTGACGAAATTTACAGTTAGTTAACGAATAAATTTTCATACATTTCTTAAAAATTTATTTTAAAGATGAAACAATTTTTGTATTCTAAAGATTGCCACCATTGACAATGCATGATGCACGAGTCGCAATAAGGAAACATATGTAGCTTAACACCACGCTATTCAATAAACAAACTTTAAGCTTGTATGAATACGGGTAATTTTGACAACATGTATAACACCGCATCATGTCTACTATGTTTTAGTTTAACTAATAATCCGGGAACAAGAAATTTTTTATACTAATTAGATTAGAATACATTAAGCGACAAAATAAATAAAAATCCTTTTGTTCTAATCTGTAATTTCTGAATAACGGTAAAGTTGATAAAATGTCCTTGCAGTGTCGCAACCTTTACATCGAAATATCAAAACTCTTTCAATTTGAGGTGTCCTGAAATCCCAACTTCATCATAATCAAAGCAGAATCGATTTCTAATTCTTTTAAATTTTTACAATTTTCAATCGAAAGATGTAGAACAGAAACCTTTTGCATATTATATGCCCATCGAAAACCTTCTGATAATTATTTACATTGTGAAAAGTGAATCCTTGGCTCCTACATTGCTATAATAGCCTGAAGTATAATCTATCGATTTACCTCACCAAAAAAGCGAACCATCCCGAAAGAGGAATCGGCGCCCCTGAAACTGGAAATTAAAAACTCAAGAATTAAAAATAAACCAATCGCGACCCTACCCGAATTTTAAAAATAATTAATAAATAAAATAAAAAATTCTTACAAATGCAGCCAAAGTCGAAAATAGGGAATATGTTAAGATTCAAAAATAGTAATCGATTTAGAATTGATTAATTGCGATTTATTTCGGTTTCGATTTTAATGATTTTATTTATGGCGTAGCGATCTTTGATCACTAATTGAAAAGCAAAAAAAGATAAATTATTAGCAAAGTAAAAAAAAAGTTTAACTATTTTATGATAATTAGATATATAATTCAGCTACATATTTTTCAAGACCATGTAAATTTGGTAATTGTACTTTTATTTTTTTAACATTTCGTTATTATTTTGTTCTCACATCTAATTAAAATGCAAAAGAAATTAAATTTTAAAGCAATATCGTTGAATTAACCTAGTTTTATTATCCGCACTTAGTGTGAAACTAGCGATTTTTCGATTAAAGAAAAAAGAGAAAGTCAAAAAAAAAGGAAAGAAAAAAAAGCTAAATAACCGTGACCTTCTTGGAAATCACTAAAAAGAGAATTATTAATCTAATAATTTAGAATTATTTAAGCGAGAAATTTAATATTTTTTTTAAAAATAATTAATATTCTGACAAATTGCCCTCATCTGTTTTGTTAATTAGTATTTTTCAAAAAAAAAAAAATGACAAATAAATAAAACACGCTAAAAAATTTCCAAGATATTGAAGCATTAACTTTTAAAAAAAAGACCAGGAAAACTTTAAAGGATTTGTAAGAGCGTAGAATAAAGGATTAAAGAAAGCAAATGAAGAAATGCAATTTATACTCTCCTTTTAATGTAAGGCCACGCACATTAACATTTTCGATCAAGTCACCAGGCCGGTCACCTTTTAAATTTCATATCCGCCTAATGATATTTGAACAATGTTTAATAATAAAAATGATATTTATTTTAAGACACCTAATAATTATTGGTTCATTGCATTTAATATTTCTAAGATGGACTCTCTGTTTTAATATAAATATTTGTAAAGTTGGCGGTCCATCATTTCTTTGACATAAGGAAATCTTCATTTCCATAATCTTGTTCATCGGCATGTAAATTAAATAAAACCCAAATCATTACCAAATTTCGCTATGATATATTTTGCTTGAATAATCGCATTATCTTTTGACTCGACTGGATGAAACTGTTCCATATACTTTATTCGAGAAAATAAAACTTTCTTATGCGTGAATATATTATTGGTAAGTCTCGATTATTTCTCAATTTTCATTACCATCAGTGAAGGCTCACGGTGATCTTTAATTGTTGGCAATAATTGTAAATAATATTTATCATAAGAAATTGGACATTCTTTCATGCGATTTTTTTTTTTTTTTTACAAAAGTTTAATTTCGAAATGGAATGTCAAACTTTAATTTTGTCTGGTTGCTAATTAGGGGTGGTAACGGTCGGTCGTGGTCGGTCAACGGTCGGTCAAAGGCCGTTGACCGACCGACCGGTTAACTGACCGATTTTAACTGACCGGTTGACCGACCGGTTAATAGTAATATAATTGAGCAGTTTAGGCTTAATAAAAAGTTTTAATTTAGCAAATATTATAAATTTGATTCTTGCTTTAACAATACTAACATGACATTTTTTTAAACTACTTTGTCATTTTTATATAGTGGCGCAGCATTATCGCGGACTTTAATTTTTTTTTTCAAAATTTCAAAATTTTAATTTATAAATAATTAAAATAAAAAGTTGATTTTGTTATTTTTAATACAAAATGTTTTTACTATTTAAAACATGGTTCAGTCGGTCAACCGGTCGGTCAGAGGCCTTTGACCGACCGATATCGGTCACGGTTATGACCGGTTATGACCGGTCATGACCGTGACCATTAGCATCCCTATTGCTAATATTCTTCATTTCGTTTAGACAGACTGATGTGATAGTGACTGTAAGCGGATAGTGACTACTTTATTACCTATCTTCAAAATTTTAATGATATAAATTACCATCCATATATGCTTCAACCAACTATGATATAAAAATGATTGCTTATAGCATATCCTGTCTCCTTATAAATTAATAAAAATTCTTTCTGTTTACATCTAGTGGGGTTAATTATGTATGTCGAATTTATGAAAAAAAAAGCATACATTGTATATATGTTAGTTATGTTATTTTAATGAAAAGTTTATTATTTATGTAATAATGATTTGAATGAATTTAGTAATTTTATAACATTCGAAATTAAAGAATAAAAAAGGTTTTTTTCTTTTAAAAAAAAAATAATCCAACTATTACTGCCTCAGCAGACATTATGTAATAGGCATTAAGAGAAGAGAATCTTTATAAATTCTCCTTTTCAAGTAAACAAAGAGAAGAAAATTGTTCGAAATGACAGTTGGATCGTCACTAGTGACGCATTTTTGCGAAATTTCATTAAAAAAAAGTAATAAATTGATAAATTGATCAAATATAAGTTTATAACACTACAAGATGGTTTTGGTATGGTATTAGAATTCGATAAAAAAAAAATTATTTTGTGACTGATTAAATTAAATTATTAAATATTAATAAACAAATGATGACTAACCTTTTTATTGCTTCTTTCTTTAGATCTCTTTGAAAACAGTAATAACAATTACTACAAGCTATGATCATTAAATTATGCCAATTACCTAGTTCAAAATAAAATTTATTCTTATTTTCTCTTTTTTTTTAAAAAATTAATGTCAATGTTAATTTTTAATCATATAGAATCATTATAGTAAAAACACTCATAAAACTTTGCTTACTATTAACTTGAGTATTCGTTTCTAATTCTTCTATATTTCGTTTTTTTGAATTTGCAGCTGAATAATTTGGAATATATTGAATATATTGATTGTGCGTCAATTGTCGATTTGATGTCGACGGGATACTAGATATCGAAATATATATTAATTTAATATACAATTTTAAACGTTAAATTTAATTCATTACAATACCTTTGAATATCAAATTCATATTCTTTAGAAATATACTCTAAAAAAAAAAATAATTATAATGGCCTTCATTATTGATACTTTTATTAACGCTTTAAATAGTATAATAGGTACCTTGATTA